>JAEPRC010000467.1:0-35760 GCA_016758945.1 Mucor plumbeus
TATTAAGCTATGTCGTACTGTTTTTCAATGTTTTACAATATAATAAAGTTTCAAGGACGTCGGGGATCATTAATTTTTTTTAGTTACGATAGCCCATATACGTATATTAAAGATCATTCTGTATTTTGTTCAATAGTTTTGCTTTTCTTCTTTAGCACATAATGACTTTGAGGACATCTCCGGGATGAAACGTTGGTATTTCGCGAAAATTCTTAATTGTATCCGGTAGACCTCAATGGGACTTTTGACATGCATGCAAAAAAAGAAAACGCTATTCGATATAACAAATTTCTTAATATTTAATAACTAGTACAAAAAGTTAAAAAAAGAATATGAAAAAAGGCGCTTGTGTTTGGGTATTTTATATAGCAGCTTAAGCAGTTAAGTTATATTTTAAGCATATAGTAGTGTAGCTTATTTTTTACAGAGATATGATGGGTTAAAGTTTTCAATTTTCAGCGGTAAAATACTTGCAAAAATCTAAAACATTAACGCTAAAAAAGTAGTAACAACGTAACAACTATTGCAATTAGGATATTTCCGGATACGTGTTTTTGAAGTAAATATAAACATCTCAGGTACATTGGCATACAATTTTTTCTTGGTGTTATTTAATAAACAAAAAAGTCTAGCAGAGATGAAAAGCGAGGCCCAGTTTTTTAAGGAAATTATCTCAATTAACATATATTAAGAACAAAAATAGCAGAATGCTTTAAATTCTGGCATCAGTTAAAAACTGGATGCTAATTTTTGTAAGAATTTTTGAAAGCTAAAATTTATTATCATACATATACGAATTATGCTATATTCATAATTTAGTAATTCTTCATGGCATTTTCAAAAATAGAGGCAATTTGTTCACGAGCAGGTTCACGAGCAGGAGCAAGCTTAGTAACACGATGTTGAGGCAAAGTACCTTCAACCAAAGCAGGAATATAAGAAGAATCATAACCAAGGGCACTCAAACCATTAGGAACACCTAAATCTTCGAGGAAGTGAGTGAGCTTTTCGGCAAGGACTTCACCAGCCATGGATTCTTTGATATGAGCAGGGTCAGCACCGAAAGCGGCAGCGGCATCAATGTGGCGATCAGGACAAGCAGCGGCAGTGAAACGGAAGACAGAAGGTGCAGTCAAAGCGACAGAAACACCATGAGGCTGATGAGCATGTAATTAATATACTTGTATATTTTTTAAATTAGTAAAACAATGATAACACTTACAACAATAGCATGATCAACATTATAACCAGGGTGTTTATAAGTCTTGTTAAGACCACTGATAGGATAACTCAAACCGTGACAAAGATGAACACCTGCGTTACCAAAACCAATACCAGCAAAGGTAGCAGCCAACAACATTTGACTTTGAGCTTCTTGATCCTCGGGATCTTTGACAGCACGAGGAAGATATTCAACTACCATCTTTAAAGCGTGAAGTGACCAGACATCACTGATGGGGTTAGAGCCTTGATAAGCAGGTCTCTCAATAGGATCCTTGGGACGAGGAGAACGTTGGTTATAAGGCAAAGCAGTGTAAGATTCAAGAGCATGACTTTTTATAAGTGTTAATTAACGCAGATGATATTCACACACACTCTATAAATACTTACCACAAGACATCCAAACCACTGGATGCGTGAACTTGAGAAGGCATACTACGGGTATTCAATGGATCGACAATACCGAGAAGGGGCTTAAGGGCACGGTGAGCAATACCAGTCTTAGTCTTGAGAGGCTCATAATCAAAAATGGCAGTACCTGTTGTTTCTGAACCAGTACCAGCAGTAGTAGGGACTATTCATCATCTAATGTGAGTAACATTGATCTTGTGTTTTTTTAGTAATGAAATATACAATAACTTACTAGCAATCAAAGGTTGTAACTTCTTTCTGATGGGCAAACCTTTACCAATGGGAGCATTAACGAAATCCAAGAAGTCTGCTTCAGGATGAGCACTGTAAAGACTAGCAGCCTTGGCAGTATCGATAACGGAACCACCACCAACAGCGACAAAGGCATCAGGATTGTGTTGGCGAGCAAAATTAATAGCAGACTTGAAACTAGTATCAGTGGGCTCAACACGACAGGTATCATAAAGAACATAATTAACCTTGTGCTTCTCCAATGATTCAATAACTGCCTTGAGAGGATGAAGTTTGGCGATCTATATTTGACCGTGAGAAAAATATCCTGATTTGAGATGTAAAATTTCAACTTACGGTCGTATCAGTATAAACAGCGACCTTCTTTGCGTGAATATTGTTCAAATCCATACCAACTTCACTAATTAGAATCTGCATGTTGAGTATGTTTGATATTATAACATGGATCAAATAGACAATATTTACCTTGTAACACCAGGACCGAAACGAATATTACTAGCAGCCATTTCGAAAGCATAATCAGTTGTTTCTTTTGCGCTAGCATAGTTACGACCATACTTTAACAAACTGGAAAAGGCACCAGCAGTAGGACCATGAGAGTGAGCATGAGAGTGACAAGGACAACTATTGGCACCGGATTGCAATAACCCCAAGAGACGAGTGACGTTTGAACGAGAAGCAGCGGCAGCCATGATAAATTATATCAAGAAAAATTAATGAATTGGGGTTCAAGTGAAAATAAGAAGAGAAAAAGAGGAAAAAGAGGCAAGAGATTATCTTGAAATACACAGTTGTAAGCAATTATCTAGCGTTTTGTAGTATAAGGTTTCCATTTCTCCACGGTCACATGACATTTCTGTCATTAAGAACTGTTCGTTTATATGTGGAGTAGGACAAGATTGAAATGTGTCCTATATCATCACAAAAAAAAAAAAAAAAGATACTCAATTCATTTATCTCTTTTTACTCTTTCTTAAATATAATCATGATAAATTTATCTATCATCATGCTGGATTCAGGTACAATAAATTCATTTGGAACTCAGTGTAAAGTCTGAATATTGTTCGTTCATTAATGCAAAATGATACAGAAAAACGCTTAAAGCATTTCCCGTTCATTTTCGAGCGATTTATTCTCAAACTTAATATCATGAGTTAGCGTGGGACGAAGGAAAGAATAGGATCAACTTTAAAAGACTTTCGTGAGTAAATATTGCAAAAGAAACAAAGGAAATGACTTGTATATTTATTTATTAAAATCAAGAAATTGAGTGTATATTTGCTGTATATTTGTATATATATATATATATATATATTATATGTTGGAGTGTATGAAAGAAAAGAAAGGAAAGAGAGTGTGTGAGAGAATTAGTTTATCTGATTAAAAAAAGAAAGATGTGTATTATATAATTATTATATTAGGGAAAAGCAAGCTTATTTGTATAAGCTAACCATGAGCCAGGTGGATATTGAGGTACTAAAGTTGTCGTTTTATGGCGTGTACTACGACGTTGAAGTGTTTCTAAACGCGAATTTGAAACCAATTGATCCTATAAACACATATATACGTTTCAATTAAGCTTACTCTATCACAAAATGCCTTAATTTGTACTTACCGATACGCGATTTCTCATTCCAATTGTCAAATTATCCATTTGTTTTTCTAACTCACGTCTCAATCTAAATTCTCGAACACCCTTTGGGTTTAACCATTCTATCAATTTTTGTATCTACAATAAATGTTAGCTAATGCTATTAATCACAAGATAAAACTTACATCTTCTGGTTCATCATAAGTTTGCCACCATTCATCCAACGGGTCTGCCTTATTTTGCTTTAGCTTTTCAACTCTATTTTCGAAAAATTCCGCTTCTTTAACTAAGCCTTGCTCCTTCATTAATTGGGTTACGAATTTGACACCTCCTCCACGCCCGCATGGTAAAGTTGCTTTTGTATCAATCGATTCAATAACGTCGCGCTCTTGTAAAACCATGAGATCCGTATCACTTGGGCTTTGAACATATAATTTGCCAGATCCATGCACTAATGTTCCCCCAATATCATCCAAATAATAATAACGATTATAAAATTTATCGCGACCAAGTGGTTTAATTCGATTCACACTGTATTTCCGCATATCACGTTCTACTTGCTCTTCATTTCTATGCATCATACGTTCCTCTTCATCTAATTTTCTACGAGCTTCGTTACGAAGTTGTCTAGCGCGTTGTTCTTCGCGTTGAAGATGATGTAACTTAATTCTCTTAGTTTCCTGCTCTTCTCTTTCAGCTTGGCGACGTTTCATTGCTTCTTGTCTTGATTCAAGTCGAGAGATATGATCTGCTTTACGTTGAGCTTTCAATCTAATAAAGCTTATACATTAGTATCAAAATATATATATCAACACATTCAAACAATAATCTTACAAAGCACTATCTTCATTATCGCTTGCATCATCTTCAGAATCACTCTCGCCTCCAAGGTCATGGTTTTCTGTTTGAATTTCGCCATTATGCTTATCCTCCAGTTCGAGTTTTTCCGCTTGACTAATAAGCAACGTTAACATTCTGCATTTATAATCTAATCAAACACTCTTACATTCTTTTACGTTCACGACTTAAATCAATCTTTTGTTTGCGAAGCTCTGTTAATTGATCTTGGCATTCATCTAAATAATTTCTATATAATAAATGTCAATATTTAGATGCACTATTCCTTAAAATCTTCCAAATAAATTTACTTGATAACAAATGACTCATTTGCCACATTGATCAAAAGTTCAAAAAGAATGATTTTATCACGAAGACTTAATGAACTATAAGCTTGCTCGCGCTCTTCTAGTGTAGAGTTGGCACTAGGAACAAGCATATTTAAAATTCGATCCAAATCAGGCAATTGCTCAATAGGTGCAAGCTATAAACAATGTCAGTATCCTATTCTCTGTTGGATCAAAAAAAAAAAAATTCTTACTTGATTAATGAAACCAATCAAAATATCCTCCCATCCATAACGTTCGGCTTCTGTATCTACTGTTCCATGATCCCAATTGAGACTAACAATTTCTACAGCTGCACTTCCACAACCTCTTTCTACAGTTGAGACTCTTTTCTGGACAGATTGATGTACTTTCCATATGTTATGTTGATCATCTTCATCTTCACTATTGTATTGACTAGATGGATCATGACTAAGAATTTGAGGTCGTGCGGCAATGGGCGTTGTTGCTCTAGAGGCCAAATATCCAGTACCATAAAGTGAAATGTTAGCTGCCATTGCTATTGGTCCATGACCCAAACTCTCCTTCTTGAGACGATCTCTTTGAACAATGACAGCATTTAATAGAGCAATGTTGCTTTCAGTCAAGATAGATGTGGGCGAATCATAGCGTAATGCATTTTCAAAATCATCCAAAGAAAATGGGGATAATTTGAGAGGTTGTGAAAAATTACCTAAAAATGACCAGACCATCAAGAATGAGCCGATACAATCAGCAGGGACAGTACTTTGATAGTTAGGAGTAGGGCGAGGAGGCATGCCACCTGTGGGATTCTGAACATCAGAATTAGCTCCTTCTGTACCTGGTGTCATGTCTGTAAGTGAACCGGTGCCATTGGGATCTCTTCTATAAGTTGGGACATTTAAATCTTCGATGGGATATTTGACTGCAGTTTCGATTCGACGGGCATCATTGACTTCAATCTCTTCCTTACTGTTGTTGCCATTAGTAGCTACAGTTGCTGCTTCCTTTCTCTTCTTGCGAGATTTAGAATAAGCAAAATCTTTGGCTTTTTGTAATTTCTCAGGGAGTTCTTGGTTGATACCAAATCGCTTAGCAACTTCAGGCTAAATAATTAGGAGAGATTTTAGTATCTAAATCTGTTGCCTATTTCAATGTCTAAACCTTACCTTGACGACCCAAGGAGCTCCAATATAGGTATCCTTTGAAGCATACTCTCTAATGAACTTTCTGAGCAAGTTTTTGGAGAATGCATATCTATCACGTCTAGTAATTTGAATTCATTAGTTACTAAAACAAAATGTCAAATCTTGTTGAATTTACTTTATTCTATTATCGCCCACGACTTTGATGCAATCTTCTTGATCAATGCCTTCTAAATTTTCATCAATAAGTTGTACTTTGTAATAGGTTCTATCAGGAACAAGGTCGTTTTCGATATCATCTTGAGGTTTTTCAGATAATTCCAATATTTTAGCATTATAGCTTTTAAATCAATGAAAAATATTAATAATAATGATCTAGTGATCTCAAATGTTTGCAATATACTTTACGCAATGTTATCATCCCAAAGACAATGTATAATTTCTCCTGGAGTATATCTATTTACAAAATATTGATATGCCTCTTCAATTACATTTTCTAAGCGAGCAGTGCCTAATTGAAAAAAAAAAAAAAAAAAAAAAAAAAAAAAAGAAATAGTTCAATTCATATTCGAATATCAACAAAAGAAAAACCTCAACTTACTAAATTGAATGTGTTCTAATACACGCTTTTGAAGGAGCTCTGGTATTTTCTCTTGAACACGATCCTTGTCATGCTTTTCACTTTCCATTGCTTCCTTGTAAGTCAAGTTTGATTTACCAGAAGAAGCACACTGCCAAATAGATTTCTTATAAAGTGATGTACGCTTGAGGTATTCACTATAGAAATGTTAGATATGCAGATACGCGTTACAATTGAATTACATACGAATAATTTGTGAAAATCTCTTTAGTCAAAGGTGAAAACCAAACGATTGTATTTCTAGATTCTTTGGAATCTGCATCGTAAGATGGCGTATCAATAGGTGCAAATCGTTTACGTTTAAGTAAAGGCATGTTCAATCAAAGAAAAAAAAAGCTGTTTACTGATAAAAGATATAAATATAAGTTTATGTAATTTGTAAATTACAATGCTCTTTTAAAGAGCAAGACGTGGCTTATCTTGCACTGTTTCTCCCTCATATTTTATCGTACCTTTATTATGCTGCTTGTTCAAATTTGAGATATGCTGCTACAGATGATGGCTGTATATAGGATGTCTGATTTGCTCTAATGGCTTTTTGTATTGATTGATTTAACAACTTTTTGATTTATATCTTTATACAAAACGCTTTAAGTTGAAATCTTGAAAAAGTTGAGTTGATAATACAATGGAGTAGACAGACACAGAAGGGCGTGTAGAGACAGAGAACGGACGTTGCTAAAATTTTGTAGCTTGAGTAATGAGTTGCGATCAGCCAATACTTGAATAGGAAATCTTTGTTTCCTTGACTGCCTTTTCTTTACATTCATGGTTATGGAGGCCTTCTAACTGCATCAACTCAATTACAAATGATATGTAGAGAGTCATTGATCCGCGAGAATAAATTATCACAAGGTTTGTATTGAAAAAAAAATAGTATTTTATATGCCATGGCAATGAAAGATGGAACCAAATTTGATCATTCGATCCACGCGAAGGATATCAAAATTCAACTTCAACTTAAGCCAGAGTTCAATATTTGCAAATGTATAGCAATATAAAATTATGATAAGATGCAGTGACATCTGAGGATCATTTTACATTAACCTATATTATTGTAAATAGCAGATTAAAACGTCTCCAAAATCCTTTAAAGATATAAACTACGATGAGCGTTTTTTTTTTTTTTTTTTTTTATATATGTCAATGATTTATTGATTATTTTAAACACGTTAAACTTCAAATAATTCTAATGGATAGACAAGAAGATATTAAAATGCTCGTTAAATACAGTAGATAATATAGCAGTTATAATAAAATATATAATACAAAAATAAATATGATATATGAGTAATGAAAGAGTATATACAAGGTAAAAAAAGGGGGGCGGACAATTATGCAGAGCTACTTTCACCAGGGGATGTAGTTTGATCTCTATCGGATATAACACTGATACTATCCAAAGAATGACTATCAGAAATGGCTTTTCCAATCAGGGCAGCACGAACAGCTTCATGTAATGATCTGAAAAAGAATGGGAATCTATCATGTATAGCAGTAATTCGAGTATTTGGTGCAATTGATGTGTTATTACAATAACACCATCGAGCAGAATCATTACAAGGTGTTGTATTGAATTCTTGAGGACGATCTTGCTGATCTTGATCTAATGTTGATAAAGAATCTTTAGAGTGTTTACCCATGGCTTTTTGAATAAGGCTAGGACGACGATGTTGTTTCTCGACTTGCTCAATAACAATTATTTGATCAAATGCATTCTTTTCATCATCACTATCATGGTTAGCTGCAGCAGGATCAAAAGAACGGCAACCTTCAACACCAGGACGATGGCCACCTTCCTCAATACCATGTCTTAAATCAGAAAGAAAACGACCAGGAACCTTGCCATCGCTACGTTGATTACCAAAACCGGCAAATAAGAGGGATTTACGAACAGCCATTGATTCACCAGTGACAATATACCAATGTACATGTTGACCAGAATAACGTTCAGTACTAACAGCAGTATGTAGCAAAGTTTCCATACCAGAATAATCCATTTGATGTACACCAGAAAGATCTAGAACAACTGAATGCAATAATGGTTTTAATTGACTTTTACCAACGCCTTCGGTATTATTCCAGGGACGATCACCCATCTTTTCTGCAGGAAGTTTACCACGGCGAGTAGTTTTTTCAATTTCTTCTGATAATTTATCAAATACAAAAGCTGAGTTTTGAAATACAATGTTTTCTTGAGGCTGGAAACAGACAATACCAGCATCAACTGGTTGAACATAACTGCTTAATGTAGGATGATCTTGAGAGAAAAAGAGAGCATTATCTAATTTATCAATTTCATTCATATCTTCAATATAATCTTGTTTTGTTTGTTTCTCATTTGTAATTTCACCAAGTTCAGGATCAAGGTCAATACGTCCAAGAATAGCATATTGAGGACGAGCAGATCTATAGAGCTGAACAAGTACAGACAATACAACAGGCACATAAACGGCAATATCAATACGAGTAAATAAGGAAATAATGTAAGCACAAGCAAAAATGAGGAGCTCCATTGGATTCAATTCCCAGAACTTTCTCCAGACAGTAGGACCGAAAATCAAATCAGTTACAGAATGAGCAATGATAGCACATAAACTTGCCATAGGAATATATTTAAAGGCTGGTGTAAATACATAAATTGCTAAAACCACAATAATGCCGACAAAAAAGCTTGATAAAGGAGTGCGTGCGCCTGATTTAGACATAACAGCACTACGAGCAAATGCGCCTGTGCCTGGGAATGCACAAAAGAAGGCACCTAATACATTTCCCAGGCCATTTGCAAACATTTCCTGGCTAATATTAACTAGATTAAAAGTAAGTAAATTGTGTATATAGAAGAATTTAACGGAGTGTATTTACCTTTATAATCTTGAATTTTTCCTAAACTAGTTGAAATAGCACCATGTTCCATAACCAACAAGACAACAATGCCCGGTAAATCAGAGCCGAAGAAACCGAGAATATCAGTTTTAACTGTAGGTACAGCCATATGATTAAAGCCTGCAGGTACATCGCCGATGATTTTTATAGGGCTTGTTGTTAAATGAGCAAAATGGTTGATCATGAAACATAATAAAGTACCAAATACCAATACGATAATACTTCTACTAGTATTAAAAAAGAAAATTAAACGGTTATGTTGAGGGTATTTGCGCAAAAGATATTGAGAGAGATATTTAACGCCATAAAGATATATAAGAGCTGATACACCAAAAGCAGCATCCACAGTAGAATGATGTAAATTGATTAATGTTTTTCCAAATACAAGATAAGGTGCTTCAGATGTATTGATATTTGGTACACCGAATATTTTGTTGAATTGATTGATAACAATAGTAAGACCACTACCAGCCATGAAACCAGCAATTGCAGGTTGACATATGAACTGATAAATTGCACCTAATCGAAATAAGCCAATTGCTAAAACGATGAAACCCGAAAATAAACTCAAAGTAATTGCTGCATCTGCCAATGTCCATGCACCAGAAATATACTGCTCGGATTCAACAAATCTACCAATGACTTGGCCGACTAATAAAGAAGTAATTGCGCTAACACCTGTTTATATATATATATATATAACATTAATTAGCATTAATTATTAAACATTGATATGATATAATAACATACCCAAACTAACATCTTTGGATGTACCAAATAAGGGATATAAAATAACACCAATAAAACTTGTATACAATCCATACACTGGTGGAAGATTTGCAATTTTAGCTATATAAAATAAGATTAGTTGCCATAGCAACAAAGCAAGCAATGGTTTTATTTAAATTACCATAAGCTAAACTCTGAGGAATAACTAATGTACCGACTGTAATAGCAGCAGTTAAATCGCCTGATAGCCAAATTAAATTATATTTAGGCAACCAATTTATGATAGGAAACAAATCCCTGAAATATGACTTTGTTCCTGCCGGAATTTTTTTGATTTGATTCTTTAACTGATTGCCATATTTTGGAGGTGGATTATCAATATATATAACTGACATGATTATTAGTAAAAAGTTAAAGAAAAAGAAAAATATATTATTTTGATGGTATAGAATGAATAGTAAAAATGATTGTTTAATTCCCAATTGAACCCAGTGAATAAAATGATATTGGGAAGCTTTTATACTTTTTTTTTTTTTTTTTTTTTTTATCATCATTCTCGGCATATCTACAATATTTCATTATCATCAGGCTGTTTTGGTTACACACACGTATAGCTGAATGGGTTATCTATTCTTTTTTTTTTTTTTTAAATGACACTCACACTTTCGATATACACGCACAACGTCATGCATAATGTGTTCTTGAGTTCACATAAATTAGACTTTAAATTAATAAACGAGTTTTGTTTTGGATCTGTTTGAATAGATTTTAACCCATGATATCGCATAAAAAATTACTAGGAATAGTAGAATTTCATTGTATATATTTGGAACCATAGAAACAGAATATTTACTGGTTTTTTATAAAATACTACCTAAAGCTATTAATTTTATATATTTAACATATTTTTGTATTTAGCCAATATATTTTATTATTGAAAATCTAAACTTTTTGCTAAGTATAAAACACTTGTCATTTGAATCAATGATATCATCCATGATACTTTTGTTTATTTAAATGATCTGCTTAGGCTCATTTTAGACTGAAACACATATTACTTCTATTATCGGTTAATTTAATTTCCATTTGTTTAGTTTAAATGATAGATAATTTACAATTTCAAAGTTACAATCAGACATGCGATTCCGAAAATCACAATAGTATAATTTATGTGATACATTATCAATGCTTATTTTGTAATTCCTCTTGCTTTCAAAGTCAATTAATCTAACAAACAAAACTGATAAGGTGTGCTCCCTCACTTTCCTTGCTGGATCTAACAAACATTAAGATAACTAAAATTTACTGGAAGAGATATGCTTATCTGAATGACATTGAATAGATGTTTTTGCCTAAAAAAGTTATCATGTACAACAACTGATAAACTCTGTTTAATTTGTTTATTGCCTTTTATCATCCCTTGCCTTGTTTTTTTAAAAAATTATCAGTGCATGGGTCATTAGCTTCTAGATTTTGTTTGTTACTAAATTTGTCACTTTACATATTGATGAGATAGACAATTTCTAAGTTATTTATTAAAACGATGATCCCTTAAATGGCTATCAACATTTCAAAACTAATCCGCAGAGTCAACCTGATCTTTTTTACTCGTGAATTAAATGAGACAGATAAGAACTAAAATCAGGTTTGTCTCCCTATTCTTTTGATGGTTAATTTTTTTACACCAGTGAAAATATACTTTGTAATCATCTCCTTTTCTATCAGGATTAGTTTCAAGTCTCGAACCATTTAATTTTAAGAGATTGAATTAGAATACAGCTTTAACATCAATTGTTAATTTAAACTACTGATAAGTATTGTCTTTTTGTTTATTACTCTAAATGGTGCTGATCTCCATTTTCTTTACTTGCTATATAGCATAGTATCATTTGATATAATAAACCAATCTATCTGCACCTTGTGTACAATACTCTAATCTATTCTTAAATTGACTTTTTTGGTAAATTTTGACATTCTATATCATAACAGCTAAATACATAAAATAAAAATACTAGTGTTTTACTTCAAAGGTACCAAATAATGAATCCAAAATTTAATGTTAAGCAAATGATGTCTAATTATGTTTAGCAATTCCAATATTTGAATTGTCCTAATGTAACTCACTCGGGTTGGAACTGTAACCCACGACTTAGAGAGGTTGATATCCGAAATGCGTGTGATACCTACTCATACCAATGTACATGTAAGAACGTCCAACTATTGAAAAAATCTCTTGAAAAACTGATATCTGTATTTTTCAATACAAAAGCAAAGCTTAAACTCCATATAATGTGAAATGTACATATTTGTATTAACATTTTTTTACAATACTTTAATAAAATATTAACTATTGTACGCAGAAAAAAATGACTTGCGAAGAGAAATTTAATTTTTAAACTTTTGCAGATTAAGCAGTTTTTTGCAGCACAGCTTTTCGTAAATAGCACCATTAAATTTGGAACGAAATTTAGTATAAAAGACGCTTTTGGATGGATATTTGGATATAAAATATTTTGCTTGATCTCTAAAAGTATCGAAAAATGTTTGGACTTGTAAAAAAAAAAAAAAAAAAAAAAAAAAAAAAAAAAAAAAATCGGGCACTATACTCATACCTGCAGTTGAGGGCTTGAAAATATAATAGTTTGAAAAGGACTTGCTAAGAAATACATATATACGTACGAATGTGCAAATAAAAAAATATGTACATGGTTTAAAAATAGTTTCTTAACATGTTAACTAAAAATTGGGTAAAAAGTCTCTGAATTTGCCGTGAAAAATTTGTGAAAAATCGTTCATAGAGTATATATGATCAATTAATAAGCTTTATATCATATATATAGATACTTAAATGTACGGCTAAATAAAGCACAATTACTGGAGATAGGATACAGTTCCTGCATTCATTTTATCTATAATGATTTAGAAAATGCCCAAGCAAGAATGTTTTTGAAATTTGACAGCAAACCATATAGATACCAACATTTGTCGATTAAATATTTTTTAACCCATCCAATTCTGATTCAATTTATAAGTTGCCAAGCCAACAACGTGTTTCAAAATCTTGTTTTGTCAATAAATACATCAAACAATTTACATTTTTTGAGAATTTAACAATTATTTAATAGATAACACCGTCTACTATATATATCATTATTCACTACTAGCAATCTAATAAAACAATGTATTCAAGAAGCAATCATAGGTTTTTTTTTTTTTTTTTTTTTTTTTTTTTTTTTTTTTTTTGGTATCTAAACCTAATTTAAATCTTATATTCGTTCTTGAGAAACAGGTGTAGAACACATTGAATTATAACCTAATTATATATGGGTAGGACGTTTAGTTAACAGTTTCGGTACTTGGCATTGTCATGTATATACTGGTTTTGGCTACTTTAGCGATATTTTTAATTTGAAATGACCTGCGAAACCACAAATCCCACGCGAAAAAGGCGCGAATCTTGTTCCTAAAATTTAAACCAGCAAAACAATGAAATTTTGGTCATTTTATTCTGAAAATTATTACAGCCGTAGTATATATTTTGAAACTTGCAGTTTATTTGATATTTAAATCAATATTTGTTGATTATAAGAGATTTTTTAGTTACTTTACCCTTTCTTTGAGCAGAAGTAAGGTATATTTTTTTTAAAAAAAAAGTGAGCTGAAATCCTTCAAAATAGCTGTTAGTTAATGAAATTAAGACATGTTGTTCGTATATTCACTGCTCATTAGGTGCAATCTCAAGAAATTATTATTAAGAAGTAAGCTAACTGACCTTCTGAGATAGCATTGCTAACTGTTATTACTAATTTTAAAGCAAGACCCAAGAAGTAGTAGGATGTTTGAGACATATCCACTTGCTAAGTCTAGATGTCTAGCTGCAAAAAATAAGCTCAAATTAAATGGGCTGTGTTACTAATGTAAATAAATTGAATTGACATGTAATGTCAAAAAAAAATAATTAATCAAGTAGTGATCTAACGAATAAGCGTAATATATTATAATTTTTATATAAATAGAGCAAGTTAGTGATACTAGATGAGTGTTATAAGTAAATAACGATTATTTCCAATACAATAAAATAAAGAAGACTACAAGTGATTATATCACGGAGAACGTAGGGTCTTTATTATTAAGTTAAAAAAGAAGCCCGGAGCCATCAGGTCCTGGTTTCTAAAAGTATTTATACTATTTCAATTCATTTGGATGTCAAATTCAATATGGAATTGAGTTGATATTTAACATAAATAATAGGAAAAAAACCGACAGGTATACTGGTCTTTTTTTGAGGCAAACCCGACGATGTTTTGTTTTACGCATTTTTGAGGATATCTCTACAAAAATTTAATATTTTGAAAAGAATTGAATTGCATCTAACAGAGCTTAACGAGTTCTATGACATGAACAAAAAATAATCGCTGTTTATTTAACGAATATTTTGAAGTCTGCCACAAAAAAATGTCAAAAATAAAAAGAAAAAAAATTCCAGAGTTCTTTTGTACTTTGATATGTTATAAAGCGCTACAATACAGGTAAGTTTCATTATTAGAAAGTATTAATCTAGCCTATTTTTTTTTGTGTAAAGATATGAAGGCTCAAAATTTTGATCTTTATCATTGAAATGCGGATAAAAATCTGAAACATTAACACTAAAAAAATTATCTCAACTGCAAAAAATAAGAAATTTTTATATATTTGTTTTAGGATTAAATTTAGGCATCTCAGGCTCTTCGGCATAATTTTTTTTTTTTTTTGGTGTTTTTAGTAAAAAAATCAGTTGAGCAGTGATGAAAAGTGAGGTCCATTTCTTAAGGAAAAAGCAGTGATTTTTACATGTTTAGAGGCTTTTAGTGAATTATAGCTCTTTAGTAATAGTTAGTATAAAGTGGCTAACTCATATCTATTTATCAGCGCCTAAAACATATATAAAAAGCGTTTAGTATGTCGTTATTTATAGAAAAGAGACCACAAATTATGAAAATTCAGTTTTTTAAAAATCAAATTTCACTAGAGCACGAGTCTGAAAAAATAAAAAATAAAATAAAAATTAAAGCTGATATTGATTTATGGAATGTAAATTTTTCTAGGTGTATGAGAGCAAGTTATTTTATTAAAGTTTGTGAACCACAAATTTTATCAAAACCAAACAAAGATGCAATATATATATATATTATTTTTAAATTAGAAAGAAATGCATTTGTAGATTATGGAGTTCAATTTTTAGCTTCTATAATAGAAATAAATATAAAATGCTATTTTTTATTTCGTGAAGGTACTCTCATAAGGAACAAACTCAATGAGAAAAACTTAATCTCAGTATATTGTAGCAAAAATGCCTACTCTCACAACGAAAAAAAAAAAAAACACCCTACTAAAAACTACTTAAGCTCATGAGTCATTGCTCAAATATTATTTAAATAATTGAAATGAATTGAAATCAACGAAACATATATCACTAAAATCATTCAAAAATATGCGGTGATAATCCAAGAAATCAAGTATATTTCCCAGTTTTTAAAAAAAAGTTCCTGAAAGTACCAAAAATTTCACTGAAATGCCACTGAACAATCCAATATGTAGGAATGTATTGTAATTTTAGATACTCTTCATTTGTTCAAAATTTAACAATTCTATCAAAAGTGTTACACCAAGTATGTAAATGTGCCAAAAATCTTGATGATGTAATATCTCTCTAATTTACATTTTGAAACGAAAAAACCAATGCAGAATGACAACCTTAAATGATACATGACAACCTTAAATAATCATTCAGAAATAAATAATACTTGATCCAAGTTTAAATTAGTGAAAACAATAAAAAAAAAAGACTGTTTAGAATATAAAGAATAAGATGCGATTATTTTATTTGGCATCAAGAAACTCTCTAATGTTTTTGATATGAGCAGGTCCAGTACCGCAACACCCACCAACTAATACACGTGGACCATAATCCTCAACACACTTAGCCATCATACAACCAAATGTCTCTTCAGGTAACTTGGCAGTAGTGTCCCAACTTCTTGCAATAGCGTTCCATTCTTCACCTCCATCAGGATAGGCCAATAATGCTTTACCATTATTGGTTTTCTTGTTGAACTGAGCAACGGTAGCAAACAAACTTTCGACATATTTTGGCTTGGTACAGTTGATACCAATAGCAAAAATACTTTTTACATCATTTAAAGCCTGAAGTGCCATTAAAACAGGAGTACCATCAGCGATTTGATCGTCTGATCTGCATTGAAATGCTACGGCAACTGGAGGTAAATGATTATTATCGTTATCCCAGTTAGTAACAATCTCTTGAATAGCTTGTACTTCAAGGTAAGATGGAATAGTCTCAAAAATAATAAAATCTACACCAGGGGACTCAATCTTTGTAGATAAGAAGACAGATAATCTTTCCTTGTGGAATTGTACAAGTTGTTGTAATGTTAAATCACCGTAATTACCAGTATATTCTGCACCATTAGCCAAGACAGCACCGTAACACCCAATTGAAAGAGCTACTAATCTTTGATGATCATCGCTGGGGTGCTCCTGCTTGTATTCATTACGCGCCTCCAAAGCTAATGAAACACTTTTACGCATCAAGGTGACAGCATGATATTCAGAATATCCTGCTCGAATAAAGCCTTCCAAGGATGCTTGATAACTACAGGTTGTAGCTACGTTGGCACCTGCTTCATAATATAATTTATGAACAGACTAATATTTTATTAGAAGAATAAGGTTTCATATGATAATAATAATAATAATAATAATAATAATAATAATACCTTGATAGCATTGGGATCATCTTGTAAACACTGTGCTGACCAGAGTTTACCTAAAAGTAGATTGATTTATACTATCAATATTTTTACGTTTGATAATATAAATGAAAGCTTACTTGCCTGACAAATCTTTGTTAAAACTTCTCTCTAGTTCAGTAGCAAAACCACCGTCGAGAATTAAAGGAAATTGAAAAGACATTTTGTGATTAGATTGAAAAAGAAAGTAAACGGAAATGAGTTTTAAGGAAATAATTACACTTAATATGACGCAAAAACAGATAAAATTATGTGATAAATAAAATCAATTTATTATAAAAAAATACAAAAAAATAAAAATAAATAAATGCTATTAACTTGCCAAATCTATAAATTAGTAGTAATTAGTAAAAACAATTCAAGTTAAATATAAACATTTATAAAAATTCAAATTAGCATTGCAATCAGTAATAGAATAACATGTTATCGGTCACGCGGAGCTCCGTGTTAGCATGGAATGTATTTTGCTCATCATACAATGTAATTTGAATGTTATAACAAAAGGAAATAGATAGACTTACCAAATGAGTCCATACAAATTTACAAGAGACACACATCAATACACAAGAAAAACGCTTTTTTTTTTTTTATATATACTTTAATACAATTTTTATTGATTGAGAATTATAAAATAACCATAAATCTAGAAATAAATAAGATGTTAATAAATTTACACTTTTTTTTTTAGTGAAATAAAAAAAAAAAAAAGTAAAAAGATATAACTCAATTTTTTCTGGTAATAAATTTCAGAAAAAAGGGTTGAGCTGCATGGTTTATCGACATGTATACATTTCCGCCTGGGGCGGCAAAGCATTCATCAGGGATATATACCAATAAAAAAAATAGAGATACTTCTTTCTACTTTTTTTTTTTTTTTTTTTTATTTGTATGAATATTGATATTTACCTTTTAATTGATTATCGAATAAAGAAAATATGGCAATTGATCATTAAAACATCCATTTATACTTTTTACCTGAGAAAAAATTTTCGTTGCTTTCTGGTGACAGCTAAAAGAAGCAGTTTTGTATAAATTTATGTGACTGAAAAGCATGTGCAGTTTAGCGTAAAAGTGAGGCTTCATAACCTTCTTAATATGGAGATATCGAGATACGACTAAAATGAAAAATGTCAACGGCTAGTACAATTTTTTTTTTGGAAGCTTATAATCCAAATATCGCTGTTGCATCCTAAACAAAAAAACGAACATTTTTCGAGTAAATTAAGATGTACTTTCTATATTTAGGACGTTTGGATCTATTATCAAATGTTGTAGAAAAAAAAGCGTTGATTTTTTGTACGTATAGTTTGCCCAATTAAGAAAACATCAAATGCTATTTTCATATTTTTTTCCTTTATTTTAAGAGAATCTGCTAACAATGAGTATATAATTTCATTTTAAATAATATAAATTAAATATCATTACTCCTAAAACTTGAGCATTCAATTTATTTGCTGTTAGCAAAATTTTAAAATATGATAAAATCAAAATTAAGTTGTCATACATGTGGAATTTCATTCTATTTTTAAATACAACTAGTTATTTTTGTATATGTATATAATTTACGGGTGATAATTGGGTTCTCTACCACTTTGATAAGTTTTTAAAACCCATAATTCATATACCCTAAACCTGCTTTATCTTGAATTTAATCTTGATCTGTAGCAAAATGCTTGCTCTCCAGTATGTAAATCCTTCCGAGCAACCTAACAGCCATTGAAATTCTCGGTATTTCTTCATGATTTCTGGTTAGTCTCATCCTGTAACCTTCGAGCAAAAGAGAAATCACAATTCCAAGTGAAGTTTGAACAGCGTAAGACGAAAAAGAAGCTCAAAATTTGGTCAAAAGAATAGAATAAAGCTTGAGTCTCAGGCTTTCAGGGCAATTTTACTTTTAGTTTTTAATCCATAGTTTTTTATCGTTTTTAAATCAGATAACATTAATTTCCTATAGATCATTACAAATTGCATGCAAATTATAACTACTATCTCGAATTACCAAGTATAATTTCATATTGTAAATTTCAAAATCTCAGTTAGCACTATATTTTTTTTTTCCCATGACGCAAAAGCTAAAATCATAGGTCTTGAATATGATGATTACTCTTTTTCAACCAGTGCGAATGACCCAACGATACCTATAATCTTACTAAAAAAAAGCTAGTCTTTGTTACTATATAATATATAGTACCTTATTATTGAAATGGACAATTTATATATATAAAACATTTGTGAATACAAGTTTTTTTATGTACATACATATATGTGTCATGTGAAATTTGTTTTTATATACAAAAAAAGTAACTCTATGCAGAAAATGATTGCATACTCTCATACATTTCATTTTCGCCACCTTACTGAAACAAATATTAATGACAACATTTCAAAAAGGGCTGTTTGTGCGTCATTCACATTTGCAGACGTTTTAGTACTTGGTTTTAGCCCTCCACTACTGCCATCATTTAATTATTTTTAATATTAGAAATGCTATGCACTAAATAAAGCAAAAAAAATGCATACACACTTTTTTCCAGGAAAATATCGCAAAAAAAATTTTTTTTTAAGAATAAAGCATATTTAAAAGATTGCTTCAATGTAATTCCGAACATGTGTATATAAAAATAAATTGAAATGATTCTCTAAAATATCAGGTATATGTATCAGCATATTTTCTTTTTATTAAATCTATTTTCTAAAAGTTACACTATTATCAAAAGTTTTCTGGAGATACCCATTTTGTAAATTTGCAATTTGTTAGTTTAATATGGATAAGCACAATTGCGATGAATAGAAATAAGAACATAAATATCGTAACTATCATCTGCCTAATCGAGAACATTTTTCTCAACAAAAACTTTTGCATGATGTATACATAGGAGCCCCGATTACTTGAATAATAGATACGCAATACTTTTTCTTAAAAATAATGGCATTTTCTTTTGATGTTAATATTATGTTCATGAAGATGAAGATAATATATTTTCTTTAGATGGATAGAAGTTTTAAAAATAGATACCTTGAGCTATCTGAGCTACACTTCATTCAAAAAATGGCACCACATTTTAATGTCTTTCTTTTTTCACTAAAAAAAGTACTATCGATATTGAAGTTTCTCTTTACCCCTACAAGTAGAAATTCATGCTAGTGTCTGGTAGGACAAGACGAAATACATTCCTAATTGGTTAGTTTTGTACTAATCTTTCATTTACATATGAGTTATTCAAGACAACAAATGATATTTGCTCGTACCATGCTATATAGTATTAAATTGACTCAAATATCATATACATTTATACCTCTCATTAATCTTTATCTTTTTTGTTTTTAAACCCCCAAGATTCACTATATACCCAAGAATGAGTTCTTAGCGGGCATAAAAATCCTTCCATCATCTTGGTTCGGTAAAGAAATTTCTATAGTTGTATAAATCACCAGATTTTTTTTTAAATATATATATAACATAAAAGGTACAAGATGCTCCCTCGAGAAACACATCAAATCAATCTTAATGTGTAATTATTTAGTGTAATTTTAATGTTGAAACGCAGAAATTTTTTATTAAACTTGAATATTGGAATATATCTCTAAACACTAACCTTTTTTTTTTTTTTTTTTTTTTTTTTTGTTCCATTTAAATTTTTGAACGATCAACTTAAACTCTCTGCATTTCTTTTTTCTATCTTTTATTTCTATACCTGGAGTAAAAAGAAAATGGATGGTAAATCAAAAAAAAAAAAAATAGTGGATTATTGTTTAAAATCGCCGACTTAAATAAACTAAAAGACATTGTATGTGTAGCTCATAATTCGGAATATCATCCGTGGAATTTTGCATTGTTATCGTTGTAGATTAAAAGATTTTTTATTGGAATAAATGTAAAAAAAAAAAATTGGGATTTCATATATATATAAACTAAAGAACAAAGAGTTGCATGAATATAGAAAAGATAATAAACAAATTAAAAAAAGGGAGGGTTAGCGAGAGAGAAATGTATAGAGAGAAAATCTATGTAAAAATAAGTATAGCAGTATAATAGGAAGGAAAGAGATGTTGGATTGTTATTATTAAAATTGTTGTTTATTTCAGCATGAGTGGCTCTATTCCGAGTTCCGATCCATTTTGCCTATCGTCGTACATAGAAGATGATGATGGAAGCGTCATTCCGTTTCGAAACATTGGAGCAATGTCTCCATTGGAAAGTGATGTATGGGTATTTGTCAATGGTTGCTGTTGTTGTGGTCTTTGATAATAATAATTACCACCATAAAAATTGTTTGGTTGTTGTTGTTGTTGTTGTTGTTGTTGTTGTTGTTGTTGTTGTTGTTGTTGTTGTTGTTGTTGTTGTTGTTGTTGTTGTTGTTGTTGTTGTTGTATGTCATTATTGCTGATTGATGGTAATTTAGATTCATCAAATGATGGAGGTCTACTATTATTTGACGGATTAGTAGAAGTTGGAACATTATTACCAGTTGTTGAATAATCAGAATAATTTGTTGGTGTTGTATTTGAAATACCCATAGATTGGAAAAAATGTGTATTACTATCCATTGATTCTGATTTGACACTATTTGTATTTAAAGGATGAACAGGATTAAGTAATTGACCTATATTAGGACTTGAAGAAAATCCCTGTGATGTTGCATCGTTTAAATTCATGTTATTGTTATCTTTTAAACGTTGATCATATAAATTAACTTCAGGAATCATATGTGGATGAACTGACGAAGATGGTCTGGTTCCATTACTCATCTCTGCTGTTGCAGTTAAATGTGAAGACATCATATCAAAACTGTTGCGGCCTGTATTATATCTTGGAATAGATCCAGATGAACTAGATGACATGGAATAATGTCTTGATTGTTGTTGAGAAGAAAATGATTGTCTAACTGGAGATAACATGGGTGTATTAGGTGATGAAGTCATACTAGAAGGTGATGGTAAAGGTGGGAAACCATTGTTGTTATTGCTGTTGTTATACATGGGTTGGTTACCATAATAAGCAGTTAAATTATTGTTACTACCAGTAGTAGTAGCAGTTGCTGTCAATTTGTTGTTGTTGTCTATATCCATACGTTGAGAAAGTGATGAAGCAGAATACATCATTTGTTGAGAAGAGTTTGTCATATCTGGTCTACCTGCTGCAGATAAACTACCATGAGTTTGATAATTATTTGCTGTACGAAGAGATCCCATTGACATGCTGCGGAATGGATGTATACGTCTATCATCTATTAAATTCCATTAGTTATACACATTTATAAAACATTTAAATATAAATTGATTTTACTTGTATATGGACTGGACATTGTGTCCACTGGAGATAAAGGATTTCCTACGCTATTGCCAATACCACCAGTTAAACTAGCTTCAGTATGATCAAAAGGAGGTTCTACCATGGGAGGTATTCTGAAATTTTGTTTGACAAGTAAGTCTGGAGAAATCTCTAAACTAGCCAATTCAGGTACTGAAGATGGAGTACGCAATTTGTTTGCAATAATATCATTTGGAAGATAATAAGAAATTAAATGTTGAGCAACACCATGAACAATAATAGACATTGTTTTCTTTATAAGACCATCTTTACGAAAACGATAGGAATCAGAAAGACTACCGACCAGTCGGCGTTCACGATTACGGTCAGTCGACATACCAGATGAGACACCCATAACACTTTGATCTGCACTATAACTACGCTGTCTTGAATCATTTGAAGCGGCTGAAGAAGCACTGCTGATTGATAGTTTTTTATCACCTGGAACTCTTTTATCAAGTTCACGGTAAATTAAAAAGTTTCCAAGAATACGAGAAGGACTCCAAACAAGGCCATCTGTCCATCTTTTAATACCTAATAATATATAAATGTGTTAAATTTTGAAAGAAATTTCATATCATCCCCCCCCCTCTTTCATATTTTATAATTCAGATGTTTCGCATTTATGGTCGCACCCACACTAAGAGAATGCATCCCTCCCCCCTTATCTACTTCCTTCTCACCCCCCGCTCTTAGTACTGTACAAGTTATATAGTAAAATAATCATGTATATTGTATATAAACAAATAAGAAAAATATTTTACCTGATTCGCTTTCATCAAAAACAAAGACGGAGCCAGATCTAATCATGCGCCTTTCTTTTTCTTGTAATCTTCTAGAAACTCTAGGTATTAAACCTCTTCTGCATCCTTCAAATATAAGTAATGCATCTTGAGTTGTTTCGATGTAACCGAAAAATGTTTCTGCCATGGTATTTTATAAATGTATATCTGTATATATTTTGCACCTAATTTACTTATTCGTATAAAAGGAAAAAGGAAAAACGAAAAAAAACACTAAAGAAAAAAAAAAGAAAAAGAGAGAGAGAAAAGCTATTGATAGGAATTACAAGTGTTATATATAACAGGTTGTACACACATAAAAATTGTCGGATGTAAATTTTTCCCGCCTTTTTTTTTTATTGCAAGCAGTGCACATACACCCACATACACATACAAACCCACAGACACAAGCACACAACACTTAAACTAGTTTCATCAATTAGGTTCTTTTCTTATTGAATAGAGCATTCTTTTTTGTCATCGTCTTCCTAAATTGAATGCTCGGCGGCAGGGGTTGGATAGCGGGAGATCTGGTACAAAAAAAAAATACTGGGTTTTAATCCATATACAAAAAAGCAACAAAAAACTGGTGTGTTTATGTATTCACGGATTGGATGTTATAATTAAAAATGACATTTTATATATTTGTATTCAAATGTTTATCTTGTGTGTTATACACATTGTACATAAGTTTAGGGTTTTATTTTCTTCCCCACATTTAATCACAGTTTTTTTTTTTTATTTTTTTTTTTTCCCAATATAAAAACTGTCATTTTTTATTACTTTTTCAAAAATCTATACATGTCATTTGGTACTACTTTGCCAGTGATGAATCATTATATACATGCAACTCGCTCATGTTTCATTTTGGTATAAATGTCGCACAGACCAATTATAGTATAAATACAAAAAAACCTAGATTATCGTCCAAATCAAACGAAATTTATGCAGACATTTATATATTTAATTCTTTCCCTTTTAGAATAATACCTAACAATTCCATCATATCTTTTATATAAAACTGATATGATATCTGAAGTATTTATTTTATGAAATGAGCGAGACTTTTAGTTCTTTTTTTTTTTTTTTTTTTTTTTTTTTTTTTTTTTTGAATCTAATCTTTTGTCTGAGACTTGTTCCTTCAAATGGCTGCCGCATGATTTGTTCTGTTTCTTGGGTATTTTTTTACGTAATTCCAATTCAAGACATTTTATGGTGAGATTGTTATTATCATTGATTCTCATATCATATAAGTTATATATATTTACTATTTTAATAGTATTCAATCATTTAAAAAAAAATTACGGATAATGAGAAACAGCATTAAAAAAAAAATACAAAAGAATGTTGGGTGTACCAGAAATCTATATAAATACACTAGAATTTTAGATAACGATGTTAAAAATGAAATATATTAAGAAATGTATATTTTATTAAATGTAATGAATCTTAAAACCCGTAAAAAGTATATAAACACTTTACTTAGTTTATTATCTTACAAGGCGTTTAGCTAAAAGCGAAGCGAGCTTCGCTTTTAATATATTTTTCCTTATTTTGAGCCATGAAACCTATAGACAACAGTTACATAATGCTGTGTTTGTTGGACATTTTGATTTAAAATTGAGTGTGTGTCAAAGTTCAATATGATGAAAGCAATTTTCATACATTATTTCGCATTTTTTTTTATATACTATTAAAAGATATTTACTATCAATGATACTAAAGGATACAATCTAAAATAGCTATAAACGTGTTATACTGAACCGTGGGAGTCTTTATTTTCAGTTAGCAAGATGTGTATATTGATTCTAACATTATTGGACAAAGCAGCCCTATTTATACCTATCAGAATACATACCCTCTTTTATCAAGACGATCTCTTATTGTTAAGAGATCACATCGGGTTTACCTTTTGTTACCCCAACATAACAGATCGCTTTCTTGAAAGAAACAAGTTGCAGTGCATGTTAGTTTTTTTTTGGGGGTTTAGCATTGAAAAGCGTTACCAAATTGTAATACGTAACTGCTGCTTTCAGAGAATACCAATAAGAGAATTGAAAGATTTGCTGCTTTAATAATTATTGCTTTTTTTTGTGTATTTTTTTAACGTATTATATTGTTTTATGTTGATTAGTGTCTCTGAACGAAAAGGATTTGAATTTCCTCTATTTATACAGTAGCTAGAACTTATAAGTATGTCATCAATAGAATCCATATCTTGTTTGTGAATTACGCACTCATCAGCAACAGTAAATAAATAATAAATGAATTAAGTCAATCATGGCTTAACGTTAAACAGAGTTGAATAATAAAGATAACACCATTCATACTAGTCAGAAATTTGTCACCGTTGTTACTTTTTTAAAGGATGAATTTGATCTTACAAGGAAAATCAGTTAGTTATATCAACAGAAAACGTTAAACAGAAACATTTATACATGTAATATATACATGGAATTTTATTAATTTACTTAAAAAATTGTCTTCTAGCAAAATAACTACAACAGACTTAGCTATAAGCATAAGTGGGGTAGCTTCGATTCTAACTCCCATAGTTCCTAAAGAGTGTAGTATAGAAAATAAGCTTTAAGAAACAACATTACCAATACTGGACATCCATACTGCCGCTAGACTTCCAACAGTAACACCACCAGCTTTAAATCCAAAAATGTCTAAGAAAATTGGAGGAATCAAAGCACACTCAACTACTGCAGCTAAGATTTTAGTAAGTTTTATAAAATTACCGTTCATTTTGAAAAAAAGAATAAAGAGTGCTTTTCTTTTCGTGGCGATCAATCTTCTTTCTATGATGAAAAACGTTTCAGGTTGTTACAGATCAATTATTTTAGTACAGTCCTGATTCAATTTAGTAGATAGGGTAGGAAATGGAAAAGTGTTTGTTAAATTGAGTTTTCTGCTATATTGAATCAGCTTTTTACGCTATAGGTAGGAAACCGAATTCTCAGTTGAAAAAAGTTGGGCATCGCATAAAATTGTAAAATGTTGGATCTTCAAAAGCAAAACTCTTAAAAAAAGTGGCATTGATAGTATTGTATCTAAAAAAAAAAAACAGCAAGCTAAAGAGAAGCAATTACTGATTAAATATTCAACACTTTTTGAATATAAATGCTAATTCACCGAATCGCACTATATTTGTATCTGATACAACAATGAGATTTACCAATAAAAGGAGTTAAATTGCGTTACTGAGAACAAAATAATGCAAGTGAAATTTACACGTCTTCGAATTTATCATGATAAAAGTAATAATATATAACAAGAGAGCCTACAAATAACTCCAAAAGGAGTATAGGAAAAGTGAATGCAATGTTAATATGCAAAAGTCCAAAAGATTTGTAGAATAACAAATAGACTTTTAGAAGTACCATTGCCAAGCATAGCCATTCATAATGCTGCTGCCCTTCCTAGAACAACGCCGCCTCTTCCAAATCCAAGACAATATAAGAGAAATAAAGAAAATATATCACACGCAATTATTGCGGCTACTGGAACAAATATTTGGATTCTTCCCAATAGCATTATTGTCGAGCCGGGTTTTACCAGCAAATTTACTAATACAGGCTGGGGTCGTCAGTATCTTTACCTTTTATAATAGTAATTGTACTAGCAGATACTCAAATTGTTAAACAAAAACTTTTTTTCGTCTCGACGATGATTCTTCTTTATATATATATTATATTAAAAAAGCACGTTTTGAATAATTAAAGACTTATTTTGAGAAAAACGGAAATTTTTAAAATCAATTTTCAAGCTTTTCAATCTTCAAAGCATGAGTGTATCCTCTTATCTATAACTAACATTATTCAAACCGTTTTTTTTTTATATACGCTCTAGATACTGTTAGATAGATATCAGTTAGTCGCATTATGCTACCTATCTCTAAATTTATTTTATATCTTACGAAAAAACACAAAAATAGGTAAAATTCATTGCATTTTCCTTAAAACTATATCTCACTTTTCATCCCTAATCTACTTTTTCCTCACTAAATAACACCAAGGAAGCATTATATGCCAGTGTACCTGAGATGTTCAACTCTAATCCAAAAACAAGTATTTAAGAATATCCTATTTTTTGCAATCGTTATAGCTTTTTTCATTGCTAATGTTTCAGATTTTACACGTATTTCACTATTAAAATTAAGAATTATGTAAGGCCTTTCTATGCTTGAAGGCAAGGTTGACAAGCTAATATGATAATCGCAGGCTAAACTTCGGGGGAGTTTGACAGCATTGTAAAAATGAAATATTACACAAGGTTGGAGCAAAAATTGCTTTCTCTTTGTGTCTTTCTTTGCAATATTGTGCTCGTCATTGGGCTACTGCTGCTCTACTGTCAAAATTGTATGAGAATAATTACAGTATAAAAAGATGATTATTGTATAATAAGTTTATTAACTATTTTTTATTTACTTGAATTGAAAACTTTATTTAGAATGATAGCAATCTTAATGTATCTTTTTTTTTTTTGGTTCTTCTTTTGGAGCTTCCTCGTCTTTTGTTTTTTCTTCTGTCTCTGCTCCTCTCAATTTATTTGAGTCAATTTTGTCTCCTTTTTCTCTTATGCCTGGTCCGTTTTCCCCTGAAGAAGGGTTGAATTCCGATATTGACTTGGATGCTCTCATAAAGAGCGTCAATGGAGGGTCCAGTATGTTATGTCAAGATACATCATAGGTCTCACATCCAAGGTCTCAGTCTATAATTGGTGTTATAGTAGATCAATGTATCTGTATTGATCTACATCATATTCTTAGATAGTAAACCCCTCGTAATAGTTATAATAATGAGTGTGTATAAATACATCCAAAGGATGTATTGTTAATAAAAGAATAATATTTTGGCAAGATTATTCTTACAGATTCTTTTGACATTTCACAGTAGTAAGTACAAAATTATTAAAATGCCCATAAATAAATAAACTTTTGTTAATAAATCGGGTATTTTAAGGGCATAATTTTGTCCATAAAATAACGGAATATAACAAGAAATTTATAAACCTTACGCCGTAATGAATAGTACATGTACGGGCGAAGGCTTTTGTAAGAAGTACAATTATCTGGAAGCCAACGGAGTAGTAGTTGGTAAGAACGATGTACTAAGAGGTAGCGTTTGGTGTTACTCTAATTGTTACAATTATTATATGGTCTATACTTACTATATATTAAATGTAAATAATATGGGGACAAGTAAGTATTTATAATAATTGTGGTAGTGCTTTATTATAATTTATTTAAGTAAAAGATAATAAGAATTGGGGATGTGAACAGGATGTTTGAGAACAGATATTTTCACTAAAGTTCCATATTGTTTAGAACATAGACTGCGTCGGGTGCATCTAGATTATATAGCATCATCAATAGTAGAAATTCTCAAATAAGTATTAGCTGGTTATAATCCTTAGAGTGAGAAGAATGAGGTTATAATGATGCATTGTACCTTTATTACAGTTAGTTATGTTACATGAAGGCTATGATGAAATCGTGTAGCACGAATGTGTTGGATGATCCAATTACGAATCTGTTCTTGAAATTCGAGTTGCATTATTTAATTGAAAGAAGATCTATTCTCTAAATTTAGTCAAGCATGAATACTATAGATACTTAGCTTGGTGCAATGTTATTACTGTCAAAACTGGTTTGGCCAATCTGTTATAGAATCTGTTACGGATTCCACATTTCCAAAAAAACTATAAATACCCTGTTTCTTAATGCTTGTTAAAAAAGTTCATCATCTTTTTTGATACAAAATATACTCAATAAATATATCTAGTTTTAACTTTATTTTCTAGTATCTTTATTCTGTGTATATAAACACATATATCTGTTTTGACGTCCAAGTATTTATATGTATCTTTTTCCAACTGAAACTAATTCATGCACTTTTATATGTTGTCATGTAATGTGAATCATTACAGCTTTTATAAGAACTCTAAATGTTTGCAGTTTTACTGGTTAAATCATCGATTTCATGCAAAAGCTATCGCTAACTTTTACGAAACGGTACTTTGTGGATACAAAAATTAGCCTGTGTAAAGACAATTAGCTAATGCAACCAAGTACAGAAACACATAAAGATGGCTGAAGTGGTATGTATAATACAGTATATAATAGGAATTGTCGATAATTTTATTAATTGAGAAATATATACGGCTTTTTAATATGGCCTCCTGGATACTCCCAAAACACATGGATGTGGCCAAATGAGACCATCAATAAGCTCATAAGATTATAGTAGCTCCCATATAAAAGAATATCAGATATTTACTTAAAATTCTGTCAATGAAACGTTTAAAAAAAAAGCAGTTTTTCCTAATACAAATTTATTTTGCTTAGATATTTACAAACTTTTCTAGTTTGAAGCATTATTACGTACGTCAAATATTTCAAAACATATGCGTATTCTAAGTTTCCGAATTTCTGAAGCTTCAAATTTGATGTTCTAATATTCCGACATACACTACCACAACTTCTAGATGAATATTCCTGCAAATCAAACCAAAAAATGAATACAGACGATTTGTTCATATCGTCATGTATATTATATACGTTATCTCTACAACGGCCACATGTTTCCACTTATTACTGGGAAAATAAAGAATACATGCATGTTTAAAATATTGTCAGCGTAAAACTTCTTAGCAAAATATTATGGTTAAATATTTCTCAATCTGCCCATGTATGTTTCTATCGAAACTTTTAGACTAAATGCAGGATATATATATATCTAACGATTTGAAATATCAGTAAACAAAAGAAAATATGTAAAAAAAGTATTCAAAAATTGGATCAAATTTGGTACAGATTTACAAATTAAAATACATTTTAGCATTAAATACAGCTGAAATTTACAATGTGTAAAAATTCAGTAGACAAAAAGAGCTAACAAAGTAGTAGACATTAAGACATTACCAGCATTGTGATTTTAATTATCTGCTGCTATTTATGATAAGAAAGGAAATGTATAGGATAACTGTAATTATACCACATCCCACGGCAAAAAGCAATTATCGTGCTAATTTAATAAAATTCACCGTTGCCATGCAACATATTGCATGATTAACATGATATAAAATACAAAAAATAAAGAGATATTTGAAGGATTTTTTCTCGTTGAATTTAATAAACGCGTTTTCTTATTCATCATAAATGTACAAGAAACTTTTGTAAATTCACCTATAGTATTTGAATTAAAAAACTAATTTACTACCCTGTTTTACTTTACAAGGAGTTAATCCATTCGTAACTACTATTTTTTCTGACTTAAACATCCCTTATATACCATTGCATTGCAAAAAATAGCAATTTCGAAGAACTTTCTTCTAATTTTCATATATCTCAGGCGTGGCGGTGATTTAAAATAAAAACTTTCTGATGATGAAAAAATTGATAAAAATCATTTTAAAATCTTAAAATGTAAATTTGACATTAAAAGTGTATAGTGATTTGACTAACCCTATTAAGCAATCTCAACATGAAATTTGATTTTACATCTAACCATGTAACTTTTTAAAACGTTTACCACCAAAAATTTTGTAAAAAAAGCAAAAACATGAAAATCAGTATTTAGTAATTTTAAAAATACTTTTGTAATAAAAATATACAGTTAATGTTACAAAAAAAAACAAAGCAAAAAAATACCTATTATTTGAGGCTTTATTTGTCACTCTAGCGCTATTTTTCATAGAGTTATTAGCTTTTTTCGAAAAAGTCAAATTTTAGACGAGGGTATACAAGGGGAAAATTCATGATTTTTCGAAATTGATTTTACAATAAAATATAATACAACAAAGTAAAAGAATCATTTTTGGCTTATAAACTATATCTTTAAACGGTCGCTATCTCTAATTACAGCCCATTGAAGTTGTATTTTTGTACGCTTTTAGTGGAAATAGCTATATAAATAGTGTATGAGCTTAATTGGAATTCTTACTAGATTTATTAGTCTACTTTATATATTTGTTTTGAAATATTATTCTTTGAGATTGCTTTAAAATTGCAAGAGTTATCAACTAAAAAGTAGATTTTGTGGCGATTTTCTAGGCATTTTAAGATGCAGTCCGCATAAAACTGAGTTTGATAATTTAGGCCTCGTAATATGAGCTTGACATGTAGTAAATCTACTCTTTAAAGGGTTTTTTTTGGTACAGTCTTTATGAAAACGTTGTAAAAAGTGTTCTTCTAACATACGCACCCTGATCTCCTGTATGCTATATGCTCCCAAAGCATAAGGTTGTGCTCAAATAAGAGCATCTCATATATTGACTAAAAAATCAATTTGAAAAGTTAGAAATAATAGTATTTTTAAATATAAACTCTTTTTGCTTGGCTAATCACAAGCTTTTTAATATGAAGCATCATTATGTATGTCAAATATTTCAAAAGATATGCGTATTCAAAGTTTCCAAATTTTTGAAACTTTGAATTTGATGTCGCCACAAGCACATTATTAAGTTTTTCCAAGAATAGTATTTATTTGTACTTTATTTTAATATGATGTTGAAAATGTTCCAGTATACACCATCATTACTACGGCTGACCTGACTGTATTATACATACCACTTCAGACGTTTTTATGTTGCTGTATTTGGTTGCATTAGCTAATTTTTGTTACACAAGCTCATTTTTGTATTTACAAAGTATTGTTTCGTAAAAGTTAGCAATAGCTTTTGCATAAAATTGATGATTTAACCAGTAAAACTACAAACATTTAGAATTCTTATAAAAACCTGCGTCCGTACATGTACTGTTGGTTGTAAAATTAAAATATACAATATAACATATAAGAAGCAAGTATTTAGCAGTTTAATGTTCTGTCGAAAGTTCATTTTTCTTGTTATAACGCAGTTAAAAAAAGATGCGAAAATTGCCTCCTTGAAAATTAATGAAATCAATGAAATAGCAATCATCAATAATCCTTTTACAAAATCTGTATCGTTAAATGTACCATATGTCAATAAATCAATATAAATACTGTAAATAATATATTTAACACAGTATTCTTCTTCCCAAAAACCAAGATTTTCGTAAAATGGTAGCTAAAAAAACCATTTTTAGGTCCTGCAAACTTCAAAATCGTTCTAATAAATGAAACCGTAACCATGTAACCATTGACAACCATTAACAACCATTGTTCAAATCCAAACCAGTACAAGTAAAGTATGTTTCAAAATTGAGATATGCGAAGCAAATATTTACAAGCTTGTTTTTCTATCCAAAATTAAGGTTTTTGTAAAAAGGTGACTAAAAAAGGGCTTAAAAATGACCTACTACTTGGTAATCGTTCTAGTAAAGAAAATTAAAACCACTGGCAACTCTTATACAAAACTTAAATCAGCACATGTACAGTATGCTGCAAAACCAAGGTATGCAAAGAGGATGTTTACAAATTTGCTGTTCTGTCCAAAACCAAGATTTTCGCCAAAAGGTAGTTAAAAAAAGGGCGTAGAAATGACCAACTTTGTCGATATATTCGCAATTATTAACAACAACCTTTATACAAAATTTGTAGTACTAGATACAAATCATAATGCCTAATTCGAATATATAAATTCCATGCTTACCAACGTATTTAATTCTCAAAAATATGATGTTGGTCTAAAAACAGCGTGCAGACCGATGTAGAAGTAGCTTACTACCAGGGAATTGTTATAGTCGATAAAACCGCAATTATTGGCAACTCTTTTATAAGCCATTTATCACTAGATTTGTCCCGTCATAATAAACAAAACTATGTGAATCTAATACAGACCTGTTTATTTTTTCTAGGAAAATTATAATTTTTGCTGAAGAATAACGTCAAAAAAAAATTGAAATTACCTACTTGGTAATCAATTTTACACTATAGGAAAAAACGCGAAAATAGAAAATTTAAAATTTGCAGTTATTTGCTTTTTTACATAAGATTGATATAAAGTTATATCTTTCCAATAAAACCTGCATATAAAAGAATTTTTGCAGCGAATATCATAGTAGTTTTTCCAGAAAAGTTGTATTTTATACCTCATTTTACACCTTTTTTCCCGTAATGTTTAATTAATAAAACCACAACTATTGGCAACCCTTATACATTAACCATATAACATTGACTTTACCTCATGATGACAAACCAAAACATATGAATCCAATATTTATCAGCGTATCTTTCGTCCCAAAATCTTGGCTTCTGCCAAAAAAAAAAAAAAAAAAAAAAAAAAAAAAAAAAGCGACGAAACCATAAGAAACCCCTACTTGGTAGTTGTTTTAGTAAATAAAATCATAACTTTCATAAACCCTTGTACCAAACACGCGCTACCAAATGTATCGTATGCGACTAAATCAAGATGTGTAAATCAGGTAAATATTAGTTTTTTATGAACCATAATTTATGAATATATTGGAAAAAACCATGGAAACTGAAACCGAGTTGGGGATCATAATAGAAATACGACTATGTTTATAAAAAATTCAATTGATAAAATCTCTATTAACAGCTTTTGGTAATAATTTAGTTAGTATTAGATACTTATAGTGTGGAACAGCTTACAAACACCAACTAGATTTCTACCGACTTGATTTTAAATCTTACCATTGGCATTTTAGCCATAACTACCATTAAAATCACGGTAATAAAACCTTCAAGGTAACGCACCAAAATGAATTGTTATATCATAAAAATGTAATTACCTCCTAGTAAATTTGATACCAAAATGTTGCTCTTAATGTGTCCAATTCAAATATTGTGGTTAAAAATTGCATACAGAACGTATTGATTAGCTCTTCATTAGTTTTTGGGATGAAACTGAATTGTTTTTAAATTTTTACCAAAAAAAGATGTTGAAGAAATTAGTGGTATAAATCAATAAATTTATAATAAATTTTAGAGAAAATAAAAGCTCATTAAGAGAAGAATTCGAATCTGTCAACATTTATTTAATTACTTTAACTTTGGTTGTATTACTATTGAGTTTTGTGTTCATCTCATGTTAGTTTTTCAAGTTTTTCAAGTTTTTCAAGTTTTTCCTAATAGTAAAAAAATTGCCAAACTATTACCAGTTTAGTACTAAAAGATAGCTATTTAAACGTAGAATTTAGATATAAATACTAGACATCAGTTCGCATGTTTTACAGCTCTCCATGAGTGATTTTACTGAATTCTTCAAAAACTTTAACTTTAAAAATCTTCACAATTTTTTAGTCGTTTGATTAAAAACAGAGTATTCGTTATAATTTTCATTAAAAGGGCAATTTAATATAAAAATTGGACGGGTTGCTTTCCATTTCGTGTTGCTTTATTAGTTGCTTTACTATATTCCACTTTCTACGCGTTTCATGTATTTTTGTATATTTTTGCTATTTTTGCTATGTCTCTTTGTACGCATATTTTTGGGCTTCCATTTCATTGGAAGTTAGAGTTGCCATCATCCAAAAATGTAAAAAAAAGAAAAATTTGATTGGTTCTAAGAGTTAGAACGTCATCTAATTCTCAAAAACTAGAAAATCCTTTTTTTTTTCCTTTTCTTTTTCCTTTTTTTTATAGCAATTAAGGTAAGCAAAATAATAATAACAACAAATAATACATTACAATTAACTAACTAATTGTTCTATTTTCTTACATCTTTTCTTTTCTTTTCTTTTCTTTTCTCTTCTATCTTTTAACTGATCAAGGTAAGCAAAAAAAAAAAAATACGCATAAACTCTTTACTAATTGTTCTTCTTTCTATTTTGTATGTTTTATGTCAAGCGAAAGTGCCTATCACAGACGCTTGACATCACTGATTTAACCAGAGCACAGGAGATCAGATAGGCTGTACCTCTTACTCAATTACTTGCGAGCCTTACCTAGCAGTTATTGCGGCTCATCATTGTCCACCAAAGGAGGGGGTAGGCCCATAATACTTTGGTTTTACGGAGTCTGGAACATGGTTTCTCGTTTACAGGGAAATCGTATTTCAAACTCCGCTTTTTTTTTGAAAAAGCAGGGGGAATCCCTGTTTTTTTGTTTTTTTGTTCTTGTGGTGTTTGTAGCAACTTTAGCCAATAAAAATCGTTTATTTTTTCAACTCAATCTTTTCGGACGGCCTATATTCAACTACTTAAATTATGAAAATTTTCGGTAATGCCAAATGTTTAGATATAATTTCGCATTCGAAATAATGAAGCCACATATTTACTACGGCACCAGGTTGATTCAATTTATGGACATTACCCATTAAGAAAGGAACTCGGCCATAAAAATATGTGCAAATTCTATAATTTTAGGGATTTTTTAACTTGACACTTGTTTTATCTACGAAATTCATAAAAATACGGATCTTTTTAAAATAAATTATAATTCAGTTTAAAGTTTTGAATAAGAGTGAAATAATTATTTTTTCAAGTAGAATATTAAGGATCTTGGCACAGCCAAATTTAAGTTTTTGGGATCAAACTTAAATTTATTGCAAAACGTAACTAAAAATCTAAATATTTTTTAACAGAGAAAAAAATAACAAAAAGACCTTTAACGATAAGACAAACAACTCAAATTACTACATTAATGAATTTAAAATATCATTTAGTTTGCGAGGTATCCTTTTGTCAAGCTTTTCACCAAATACAGCATATGACCAGATAACTTTATAAATGCTTTCGTTACTATTTTTGTACTATACTTAACTAAATCCACCACATTATAAAGTATATCTTCTACATCAAAAACTGCATACCGATCACCATCTACTGTGAGGGGAAAAACCCTACCGTTTATTTTCGAATATTCACTTTAGCTTATATTTCTTTAAAAGAAGTAGAGCTAAATATCCACAATCTATACCGTTTAAAAAGTAGCATTTGGGCTTTCAT
>JAEPRC010000468.1:0-35720 GCA_016758945.1 Mucor plumbeus
ATATCTAAATCTACGTCTAAATAGCTATCTTTTAGTACTAAATTTGTAATAGATGGGCAATTTTTTTACTATTAGAAAAAACTTGAAGAACTTGAGACACTAACATGAGATGAACACAAAACTCAATGATAATACAACCAAAGTTGAAGTAATTAAAGAAATGTTGACAGATTTGAATTCTTCTCTTAATGCGCTTTTATTTTTTCTAAAATTTATTATAAATTTATTAATTTATATCACTAATTTCTACAACAGTCTTTTTTTGGTAAAAATTTAAAAGCAATTCAGTTTCATTCCAAAAATTAATGAAGAGTTAATTAATTAGTTCTGTATGTAGTCTTTAACCACAATATATGAACTGAACAGAATGAGAGCAACATTTTGATATCAAATTTACTTAGCGGTAATTACGTTTCCATGGTATAATAATTCATTTTGGTGCGTTACCTTGAAGGTTTTATTAACGTGATTTCAATGGTAGTTATGGCTGAAATGCCAAAGGTAACATTGAAAATCAAGTTGGTAGAAATCTAGTTAGTGTTTGTAAGCTGTCCCACACTATAAATATCTAGTACTAATTAAATTTTTAACCAAAAGCTACTGATACAGATTTTATCAACTGAATTTTTTATAAATATGGTAGTATTTCTATTATAATCCTCAGCTCGGTTTCAGTTGCTATGGTTTTTTAAATATATTCACAAATTATGGTTCGTTAAAAAAGCTAACATTTATCTGATTTACATATGTCGATTTAGTCGTATATGCTACATTTGGTAACGCGTGTTTTGTATAAGGGTTTCTGAAAGTTATGATATTATTCACTAAAACAACTACGAAGTAGGGGTTTCTTACGGTTTCATCGCTTTTTTTTTTTTTTTTTTGGCAAAAGTCAAGAATTTGGGAGGAAAGATAAGCTGATAAATGTTGGATTCATATGTTTTTGGTTGTCATAATGAGGTAAATTCAATGATATAAAGTTTGTATGAGGGTTTCCAATAGTTGTAATTTTATTAACTAAAATGATTACCAAGTGTGTAATTTGAAATATCGTTTTTTGACATTGCTATTTAACAAAAATTATAATTTTGATAGGAAAAATATACTGGTTGGTATCAGATTTACATATTCTTGTCTATTATAATACGACAAATCTAGTGATAAAAACTATATAAAAGAGTTGTCGATAATTGCAGTTTATTGACTACGAAGATTACCAGGTAGGTTATTTTTACGTCGATTTTCACCCTGTTTTTAGACAAACATCATGATTTTGAAAATCAAATAGGCTGGTAGACATGAAATTTATATATTCAAATTAGACATTATAATTTGTATCTAGTAAGACAAATTTTGTATAAGGGTTTTCAATAATTATGGTTTTATTCATGAGAACGATTTCACAGCATGTTATTTTTACGCCCTTTTTGCAGCGACCTTTTTACAAAAATCTTGATTTTGGACAGAACAACAAACTTGTAAACATTTGCTTCGCACACGTTAATTTTGCAACATACTTTGCATGTATTAAATGAAGCTTCGTGTAAAAGTTGTCGATGATTTTGGTTTGATCCACAAAAACGGTGTTAAAGCAGACTATTTTCATGCTTTTTTTTCGCTATGTTTTTACAAAATTTTGTTTTTTGTGCAGAATAAAAAGCTAGTAGATGTATAGTTTACATTCATTAATTTATTAACATATGGTAATTGTACGAATTAAAATTTTGTATAAGGGTTCTCAGTAATTACTGCAGATACTGTGAGGGGAAAAACTATACCAATGTTTGCAAAATTGTGTGTTTTTATCTGCTATGCTGCTTGTGCTAGGAATATAGATTAGTAGCTTATATCAGTTAGTACAGTAAGTAAAGAGCTTTCAAATAATGTACTGAATTTCATTAAATAGTAGGTATAACTACTAGATACAGAGGTTTAAAGATAAAATATAAGATTTTATTAAATATAGAAAACAGCTCAAAAACGAGTAGGTCCTCCACCAGACCTGATCACCGCCTTAATACGAGCTGGCATGCTGTCTATATACTTTAGAAAGTTATTCTTTGTAAATTTGTACCATTCACTGGTAATGCGGGCCTCCAGTTCTTCTATAGTAGTGGGCCTGGTTGGGTATGTGTTGAGCCTACGCTTTAATAACTGGTACCAGACGTGTTCAATTAGGTTCAAATCTGGACTCTGAGCTGGCCAACCCCTAATCGTTTCAAATATAAAACCGTTGGCACTAAACCAGTTTTGTGTAATCCCAGAAGTATGCGGCGTGGCATTATCTTGCTGGAAACGGATGACATTACGATTCATGTCGTAATACTCCAAGGTATCCAAGAGAGAAGTCTGTAAGATATTAACATAAACAGTTGAATCTACTGAGCCGTCCATAGCTGTAGTACCGTAGCCGGGACCATTTGCTGTTATACAACCCCAGAAAAAGACACTTCTACCATCTCCCTCCACGTGAGGTTCTGTCTGATAAGGTTGCAAGATATCACCGCCATCTGACCAAAAATAAGAATTACCATCTGAGCCCCACAAATTGACTCTGGTTTCGTCAGAAAACGCCCACTGCCTCCACTGGACTACCGTAAGATGCTGGTGTTTTTTGGCTCATGCCAGCCGAAGAGGCTTATTTTTTTTTGCTGATAAAGTTGGTCTTAATTTTTCTCTTTGGTTTGAAGCCCATTCACTTCAGTAATTTGCGAACCCCAGAGAAATACATATCAATTTCAATTGATCTTAAATACTCTTGAACAGTCTTGGAACCATCTTGTCTACCATTTCGAAGCATTCTTGCAATATATTGTTGAGTTGACACATTGACAATTGATGGGCTTCCGCCAGTTGGTAAAGTTGCACTGGACAAAAGCTTCTTCTTGTAGAGAGTGAGAGCAGATAATGAGACAGATGGATAATGTTTTCTAATAACAGAAAAGAGGGTATTTTGAAGCAATAAAGATTTTATTATATTTTGAAGCTCAACAGGAAGTGGGCGAACTATGGTGTAAGGAGGTCTGAAAAAAGTAAAGTAGAAAAAAATAGGAGACATGAGAGAAAATGGTAGGGTTTTTATAAGTTTTTTGTTTGCTTCGGATACTGCAAAAGCACAGCAATTCTCATGCTAATATTAAAAATTTTCCGACATTCCTAAGAAGAATGAAGGCATGGAATGTTTATGCACTCCTTTACTTTCACTTTTCTCAATATTTATATCTCCCTCTTTCCTTCTATGATATTCAACGTATACTCACTCTACAAAAGTGTAAAATATATTATCTGAAAGCCCTTTATGCCACCTTTACAAAGTTCTGTAGCAGAAATTTGTAAAATAAAAACTCAAGAAGTATTATCAGTAAAACCATAATTTTGCAAAACACTGGTATAGTTTTTCCCCTCACTGTATATCGGTTAAAACGATTACCAGGTAGATCATTTTTTCGCATTTTTTTTTGGCCATCTTTGGACAAAAACCTTAATTTTGGACAGAACAACAAACTTGTAAACATTTGCTTTGCATATCTTAATTTTCCAACATACTGTAAATCTGCCGATTCAACTTCTGTATAAGGGTTGTCAATGATTGAGGGTTTATATACAAAAACAATTTTCAAGCAGGCCATTTTTACACCTTTCTTAAAGTTACTTTTTGACAAAAATTTTCGCTTTGGACAGAACAACAAGCTTGCAAATATTTACTTTACATATCTTAACTTTGTAACATACTTTGCACTTGCTGATTTAAGTTTTTTATAATAGTTGTCAATGGTTGTTGCGGATTCATTCATTAGAAGCATTTCCATGCATGCAGGTTATAACGCCCTAAGAATGCCTTTTTTAGCTACCATTTTACAAAAATCTCGGTTTTTTGGTATAAGGATAAGTTGGTAGTAAGTATATGATTTACAGTATTTATAATAATTCATTGACATACGGTACATTTAATGATGCAGGCTTTGCATAAGGGTTATCAATAATTGCTATTTTATTGATTTCATCAATTTACAAATTGGTAATCCTTGCCTCGTTTGTTTAGCTGTCTTATGACAAATAAAGAGAATGAATTTTGGACAGAATATTAAACTGGTAAATACTTACTTCGTATACAGTATACTTTATGTCTTAATTTTACAGCTAACAGTACATGTACCGACGCAGGCTTGTATAAGAATTCTAAATGTTGTAGTTGTACTGGTTAAATCCTTGATTTCATGCAGAAATTGTCGCTAGCTTTTACAAAATTGTACTTTTTGGACACAAAAATAAACCTGCGTAAATATATGATTAGCTCACGCAACCAAATACAACGACATAAAGACGTTTGAACTTGTATGTATGTATAATGTAGTATATAATAGGAGTTGTCGATGCAGTAAATAACGAAGTTGTTTACTAAAATAAAAAAAATATAAAAATAAAAGCGGTAGAAATACAATTATAATCAGCTAAAGTTTTATTACAAAAGATTTCTGAAGCTTTAATATACTTGAAAAAGTATGAGGGTATTTATAGTGATTTAGAGAATTTATATACCATCAGACTTGAATGGAGTAACCTTCTAATTTTGAGTTGTTGTTACTGATATCATATTGAAAAGACAAATCATGCGAAGCATCGACCATAAAGGGTTATATGTCAAGTGCGACAATGTGGGCCTTTTGGGAGCTATTGGCTATATCTATTTAGGTAACCTTGATTTTAAGATGTGAATTCTAATGTGTGCTTGAAATCTTATTTATTGGTAGTGTAACTATGATACAGGGGAATAGTTGACTAAACCTAATATCTTTGTTATTATTATTTATTAAATTGGGTAAAATACTTCTTGGTATATATGTCATTTGTGTAATCGATTGTACTGTGATCAAGAGTGTTGCCGTTCACACGACATGTAGTATTGGTTCAAAAGTATTTTGTATTTTCGCAAGCGCTGGTTATTGTGTTCACTTTGAGTATCTCATTATATTTTTGCTGCACTTCAATATTTTAAGTGGCATCAACTCTGTGAGTTACAGTTGTAAATTAAGTTATTTTATGATTACCAAGCTTTTAGTATATAATTCCACTGCAGTCGATAATTTTATTAATTAAAAAATACATACAGTTTCTCATAATGGTCTCATGGATGCTCCCATATGAGAGAATCCCAGGTATTTACTGAAGAGTTAGTTTATGAAAAATTAAAAAAAACAGTATTTTAAAATATACATTTCTTTTGCTTGGCCAATTACAAGGTTCTTAAGTGTAAAGCATCATTATGTACGTCAAATATTTTGAAAGATATGCGTATTCAAAGTTTCTAAATTTTGAGGCTTCAATTTTGATGTTGAAATATTCCATGATACACTTTTATACAACTACTCGGTGAATATACCTGCAAATCTAACTTAGAACTGAATACAAAAAAGTTATTTATATCGTTATGTACAGTATAAATTACTAAAACGACCAGATGTGGCTGCTGATTGGGAGAATAAACAGCACGTGCATGATTAATGTTTATATTGTCAGCCTAAATTTCTCCTCAAAGGGTATACAACAGTATATGAATAATTTTTCTCAATCTGCCCACGTTTTCTTTTGAAGTTTTAAGTGTATGGCAAAAAATATTAATTCAAGGACCTGAAATATGAGTAACCCAAAAAAAAATACGGGAAAAAACATGTTAAAAAAGTGTCTAGAAAGTTGATCAAGTTTGGTAAATTTATAAATTAAAAATAAATTTTAACATTAAACACAGCTGAAAGTTACAATGTGTAAGAATCCACTAGACAAAAAAGTCAACAAAGTAGACATTAAGACATCACCAATCGCCAGCAGTGTAGTTGCATTTAGCTGTTGCTATTTATTATAAGAAAGACAATTTTATTTAAAAAAAAAATAATAATGCATAGAATATCTGTAATTATATCACATCACCATGGCAAAAAAAATTATTGTATGAATTTAATAAAATTCCGCGTTGCCATGCAAAATATTGCATGATTAAAAGGATACAAACTGCAAATAAAAAGATGTTTAAAGGACTTTTTGTCCTTGAATTTAATAAATGTAACTCCTCATTCCGCAAAAATGTACAAAAAACTTTTGTAAATTCAAATAAAGCATTTAAGCTGAAAAACTGTTTTACTACCCTGTTTTAGTTTACAACGAGTTGTTCCATTCGTAACTACTTATATTTTTTGATTTAAATATCCCCTACATATCATTGCTTTGCAAAAAATAACGATTTGGATGAATTTTTTTGTAAATTTTCGTACATCTCAAGTGTGGCGGTACTTTAAAATAAAAACTTTCTGATGATGAAAAAATCGATAAAAACAATTCTAAAGTTTTAAAATGCAAAATTAACACCGAAAACGCATAGTTACTTGGCTAACTCTATTAAGTAAACTCAACATGAAACTTAATTTTGTATCGAATGATATATTTATTGAAAACATTTGTCACCAAAAGTTTTGTAAAAAAAGCAAAAACATAAAAAATAGTTTTTAGTAATTTTAAAAATACTTTCATAATAAAACTTTAAGCTTATTGTTATAGACAAATAAAGCAAAAAAAGACCTATTATTTGATGCATAATTTGGCACTCTAGCACTATTTTTCATAGAGTTATTAGCTTTCTTCGAAAAATTCAAATTTTAGACGAGGGTGTACAAGGGGAAAATTCATAATTTTTCAAAGTTGATTTTATAATAAAATATGATAAAACTAAATAAAAGAATCATTTTTGGCTTATAAACTGTGTGCTTAAACGGTTGCTATCTTGAGTTATAACCCATTGAAGTTGCGTTTTTGTACGCTTGTAAGGGAAATGGCTTTATAAATTGTGAATGAGCTGAACTGGGATCTCTGCTAAATTTATTTTTCTCTTTTGTATATCTGTTTTGAAATATTATTCTCTGAGATTACTTTAAAATTGCAAAACTTATCAACTGAAAAGTAGATTTTGTAATGATTTTTTCGGTATTTTAAGATGCAGTCAGCATAAAACGGAGTTTGATAATTCAGGCCCTATAATTTAAGCTCGATGTGTAGTAAATCAACTGTTTGAAGAGGTTTTTGGTGCAGTCTTTAGGGCAATGCTGTAAAAAGTATTCTGACATACGCACTCTGACCTCCTGGGTGTCTTCAGAGCACATGAATGTCCTCAAGTAAAAGCATCGCATATAATGGCTGAAAATCCAATTTGAAAAGTTATAAAACAGTATTTTTAAATATATATTTCTTTTGCTTGGCTAATTATAGTATGACTTGCTGCATGCTCTTACTAAAAATGATTAAAACGTAATACTGTATATATGAACATTAATTTAAGTAAGCTGCCACTACACTATACATAAATATTATCCTAACTATGTACTACACTTATCCCTAATATTAACTTTTGTTAGCTGTTATGCTTTCGGTAAACTTAAACCGCAACAGGTTGGTTACTTGTTAATTCTTAAATTATACTGTATATTAAGTGCGAAATATCCTTAAATATTCACGGAAAAAAGTTATAAAAAACAATAAGAATTCAACTGCAGTAGATAAGTGTAGGGTTTTATTATTAAGTTAAATTCTAGCTAAGACCCTATTATGATAAATAAATGTCCTCTTTATATAGTTTTTACCAGAGATTAGTTAATTGTCCTAGATCCATATGTAGCCAATAATATCCCTTGAAGTTACATTTCTTGATGGTAGCCAATCGATATATTTATAGAGTTCGTGGGTCCTTGATGATAATGATATAATTAAATCCACATTAGGTTAATTGGTCTTTAATATAAATTGTTAGGATCAAAGTTCGGTAGAAAGTTTATAGTAGTATAAATTAGCATATACTGTGAGGGGAAAAACCCTACCGTTTATCTTCGAATATTCACTTTAGCTTATATTTCTTCAAAAGAAGTAGAGCTAAATATCCACAATCTATACCGTTTAAAAAGTAGCATTTGGGCTTTCATATAAAATAATTTAAAAGTTTGTCTCGTACATAGTTAGCGATTGAAACGGAGTTAAAGTGAGAAAAGACAAAATATAAGATAGTAAAAAAAAAAAGGGAAAGGAAGGTATGCGATGTTTTTACTTCCGATATACATATCAGAAAAATCTCAAAATTGTTCTGAGACATGCCATTCTTCTAAAATACTCGAGGAATGTATAAAAAATATTAAAGGTTAAGTAGTTTTGCTCAGTATTTCCCACTTTTATCACTTACTTTATTTACACTTCATCTAACACTATCGCTCCTCATTTAACTTCCGATGTTAAAAATTCTATTAAGTCTTTGCTGTTTAGTAAAGCCTCTTTTTCTGCGATCCAGAAATTGTATCCAACTATATCATTGAGTACTATTACGAGGTATAGAAAGCAATACTTGGGTGATGTCAGAATATCAAAAGGTGGAAGACCAAACAAAATCAGCAAGTCTGCGAAATCTTATATTGCAAGACAGCTTCTTACAGATACATTAGATAATCCAAAGGGTATGCAAGAACATCTCAGAATGGAAGGTGTTGATATGTCATTGAGCGGCATTAGGAAAGGTCTCAAAAAAGGGGCTTTAATGTCAAAAGGAAAATCAAGACAAACGTTGTCAGCAAAGACAACAAGGCAGAACGGTATACATGGACCAAAAAATACAGAAATTATACATTAATAGACTGGCGTCAATGGGTCATTTTTGATGAGACCAGAGCCAATATGTGGGGCACTGATGGCAATTCTTTCGTTTGGTCGGATGGTGACAATACTTTGCTGCCTCATCAAATGGAGCCTCACGTTTAAGGATATGGTGGAGAGGTTATGTTCTGGAGCTGTATAACTGCAACGGGCCCTGGTTATGGTACTACAATTATTGATGGCTCAATAGATTTATCTGTTTACGTTGATATTTTGGAAACTTCCTCGTTAGACACATTGGACTACTTTGACTTACATATAAAAGACATCGGTTTTTAACAAGACAGAACCACATCGCATACCTCTGTTATTACTAAACGGTGGTTTAACGAGCACGGTTTCTCTGTTGATACTATTATGAATTGAACGGCTCGAAGCCCAGACTTAAATTCAATTGAACATATTTGGTATCTGCTAAAACGACATCCTAATGCGTTCCCTACTAGACCCACAACCAAAGAAGAACTGGAACAGAGGATTGCCACTGAATGGTATAAACTTACTGAAAAAGGCTGCCTAAAATATATAGATAGCATGCCAGCAAGAATTAAAGCCATCATCAAGAGTAAGGGCGGCCCCACTAAATATTAAACTTTTTTCATAATAAACAAAAATTGAATTTTCTAACTTTAGCCCGTTTTCTCACTAGTCGCTGATGCTGAATATTTACATAAGTTGTATCATTGAAAAGCCCTTGGTTTACTTTACAAAATATTATAAGCCATATGTTTATATGCTTAGTATAGGGAAAGAAATCTATGCAAAAAGGTAAATTTGAAAAAAAACGGTAGGGTTTTTCCCCTCACAGTATAACTTCGTTAGTTTAATGTCTATTCATATCAATGGTATTTCAAGTGAGAATCATATATAATGGAGATCTATAGTGGATAGATATGTACATATCCCACATCAAGGTCTCCCATCCAATGTTCCAGTCTATAATCAACGCTATAGTAAATTAAAGTGTGCTTACATGATCTACATCATGTTTTCCAAGTTAATCCACTTCATGTCTACAATTGTTAGAATTTTAGTCTTGCGGCGCGCTCAATATAATGCTAATTAAAACTATTTCCCTGCTAAAAAAAGTTTTTAAAAACCTTAGTCTTATATACAGTAGTGTAGCCTTATATAGGCTCGAGTACTTTACCTGGTTTCAATTCACAATTAGTTGTTCCATTTGTCACTACTATTTTTTATGATTAAAACATATCCTACATTCTACACACCATTGCATTGCAAAAAGTAACAATTTCGGCGAACTTTTGCAGAATTTTCATACATCATACATCTCAGGTGTGGCGGTAATTTAAAATAGAAACTTTCTGATGATAAAAGAATTGATAAAAACAATTCTAAAATTTTAAAATGCGAGATTGACATCGAAATATTTAGTAATTTGGCTAGTTTTAGTAAGTATCCTCAACTTGAAATTTAATTTTATACCTAATACTGTAGTATGCAATATGGGAAAAAAACGTGAAAATAGCAATTTTAAAATTTGTAGTTATTTATATCTTTACACTATGGGAAAATCCCAAAAATGGCAATTTTAAAACTTGTAGTTATTTATTTTTTTACGTAAAATTATTATAAAGTTTTATCTTCCCAGTATAGTCTTAATATAAAACAGTTTTTCCAGCGAATATTACAGTACTCTTTTAAGAAAAGTTGTAGTTTATACCTCATTTTACACCTTTTTTCCGTAGTGTTATGTAAGTTTGTTATAAGGCTATACCTTTCCAATAACATCTTCACGTATAAAACAGTTTTCATAGCGAATATCATAGTAGTTTTTTCAGAAAAGCTGTAGTTTATATCTCATTTTTCACGATTTTTCCTTGGTGTTAATTAGAACTTTACTAGATTTATTTTTCTCCTTTATTTGTATATCTACTTTAAAACACTACTTTTTGAGATTACTGTTGTATTCCATGTCACCTTCTACAAATCTACATCCTAACCTGATAGCCAAGATACTATGATTGTGGCTTGGGCAAATCCATAGTATAACCAATACTTCAGAAAGAAGTATCAACTACGGATATTCTACTTTTCCATGCGGCTCAGTAGCACAATTAACTCATGTCAAACTCAATATTAATAGGCGGCGCTATTAATATAATTAGATCTCCAGGCACGGACCTTCCATCAACAAATTAAACAAGAACAAGACAAATACTAAACTTGAAACATGTCAACTAGGAAAAGCACTCAACATATTGTTTTCCTGATTTGTTAAATCAATATGGATAAATACTTATCATATTGATCTATTGGTTCTATAGTTATATTCTCAGTAGTAAATAATGAACTGATATAAAAGACCCATACTTTTATATCTTAATAAACGAGAGACTTTTTTTAGTTTTTATATACAGTTGGAAAAGCTGATACATTATTGTCTTTTTAAAATTGTATTTTTATTTATAAACTTTAAGGATAATTCAATTACTTTAAAACTGCAAGACTTATCCACTATGAAGAAAAAATCACTGAATTTTCTTAATTGTGCCACATCCAATAAATTTTTCGTCATAATGATCGACTGAAAATACAACTAATATAAAACGGAGTTTGATAGTTCAGGTCCCGTAATTCGAGCTCGATAAGCAGTAAATTTACCCTTTAAAGAGATTTTTCGGTACAATCTTTAGGGTAACTTAGTAAAAAATATTCTAACATAAGCTCTTTTTTAAAATACTGTATTTATTACAGCTAAATTTATCTTTACGTATTTTTATATTGCAGAATTTGCAAGTTGTAAAGCTCGTTTAAATCTTAAGTTAAACAATTTGTTGGATGATGCTTCTATACTATCATAATATTGTAATGATTTGTAATTTTTAATCAGCAACAAAGGCAGATAATATACTTATATATCATCATTCTTGCTATTATTATAAATTTTTGATTACTGGGCTGATAAAGATTGGTGTTTTATTTGTAAATAAAAAAAAGACTATTCACTAATAAAAAAATGTTAAAGGAGAGTAAAAAAAAACAGCAGGTAAATCTACAAAAAATTATGGGGTAGTTTTCGTGTGGTATTTATATATAAAATGAGGCAAGGTTTTGCATAAATGAAACATAAATAATCTGACTCATTACAAGTACTTTGTTATTTGCGTATTTTGGGCTCCTCGTTATTATTTGTAGCACAAAATAATGTTTAAGCTCAATCTACGTAGCATGATTGTTATAATTTTTACTTTGTAAAGAGTACAATGTTTTTGTAATCTTGTACGTTTTACTTTGCCTTTTAGTTACGACGAAGTATTTATGCTTTAAAAAGCTACTCTTTACAGTAGTACGTAAAAATGTCATATACAAAGCTCTTTTTTCCCAATTTTATCTTATTTGCATTGTTTTAAAATTTTACAAACTTTCATAAACGCACATTATACTTATAAACTTGGTAATAATTACAAATTACAATAGAGAATTTATTTGGCATTGTTGTCGAGCCTGGTTTTACCAGCCAAGTCTGTTGGTATATAAGCTAGGCTCGACGATATTCCTAGATTTATTCAATAAAAAATAAATATCTGGAAGAACAGAACATGGTTTCCTTTAATGTAGAAAAATAAGTCGTTTTGTTTCATATCTAAAATTGAGTTTTAAGTATGGCTTCTCTAATATGCAAAAGCATTTACAGGTTATAATGTGTTGTAAATATAAATAACAAAAATAGAAGTACGCGAGAATATGTCAGTCTTTATCAAATATAAAAAACGAGATGGGGAAGTGAATAAAAAAGGGTAAATGTCTACTGCTATTTACATTTGTTGATTTAAGAATTGCTTACACACCTGTCTGGAATGGTGTTCTCATACTAAAATTTAGTGTCAATCCTCACTTATGCCGATGTAATTAAATTCAAATATAGATGTATGATCAATCTAAAGTCTTCTTAGTTGCTCTTGGCAACACCTAACTATTGATATTATTATTCTTTATTTTCTATATTTTATCATAAGTCTAGAGTATCAGAACTTAGTTCATGTAATTATCAGGATAATTATTTATAATGCGAATATGACACATGGCACATATGCTAAATAAGTTAGAACATAATAGTTAATTGCCATATATAAAAACCACAATTTTGAGTATATCTTATATGCAAATTCAACAAGGAGGCCATAGTGAATAGCTGGTAACCAACCTGTTTCTCAAGTTTACCGAATGCACAATGAGTCAATGGCTCACAAAAAAGTTGATATCAGATAAGCGTGTAGTAGATATCTATACTAATGTTTACTTAAAGTGGCAGCTTACTGCTAGGATTAATATGCGTACAGATTGTATTTTAATTATTTTTAACCAGAGCTCACAGCAAGGTATAGGTGCATTTTGATGAAGATTTTCTCAACACACACAGCAAGCTGTATGTAATAAATCTATATAATCAAGGGGTTGTCAATTGGGATGATATATAATATGTGAATTGTAAAATTGACTTTGATTCCATGATTTGGGGAAAAGAGGTTGGTGTTACTAATTGTAATTGCTATTACTACTACACGATTAATACCTATAATTGGATTATATTGGATTATATAACAATTGGTTATAAGTGTTAATGATAATTGAGTAATAATATATATTTATTTGGAATGGGGTTATAAATATATAAAGGGAAGAAAGAAACAGATAAATTCACTAATGTTCATTTAGTCTGCATAGATTATTGGTACTTATATGACTTGGGAGTTGATTATATAATAATTGGGTTTAAGTAAGAATGTAATGGATCAAATCATTACATTGTAAAAACTGCCCCTTAATAAAGTTGTATCCGAGATATGTATCTACTCCCATGTAAAGTTCTGGGTAATTTGGATTAAAATTTGGCGAGATAAGCTTTTTTTTTCAGTTTTTTGCAGCTGCAAAAAGTAGGTTTCAGAAGGGGTTCGAATTTTTTTGCCCAACATTGAGTCTAATCATGTCAGATCTGCAACAAAAATGTGCGTCTCTTCTACGGGCCATTGATATCTGTTGCAAAATAGAGGAGCTAATACCTGAAAATAGGCGCACTGGCTCATCATCGATTAGATTAATCTAAAATCGATTGAAAAAAATTAAGTATTAAATTTAAAATGTTACTTTTTTATAATCACAAATTAGATTCTACTGGAAGCTACTCTGTCGTTTTTGTTTTATCAAAAAATATCGATTTTTTGTCGAGATAATCAAAATAATAGCTCACATTACAACTTGAGCCTATACTAGCTGAGTCTCAAATTTGATTTGATAAATTGATCCAAAAATGATTCAAAAACGATCCAAAAAACAAAATTGATCAACAGCGCATAAACCACAAAGCAAGTTAAGCTAGTACACTAAATGTTTTTTGTTCAGTTTTGAATTTTGTATTTAGCTAAATAAAATTTGAACAATTGTTTCAAATTAAATTTTGCGTAAAATACGATCAAAATTTTAAAGTGGTTTTGAATATACACACCACTTTTTATAAACACATTCTAGATTTAAAAAACTAATAAAATACGCAACAAAATTATTTATTGATCGAGCTATTGATGATCTTTTTATCTTTATTTTTCATAGAGAAAACAAAAAAATTGGCATTTTTTTTTAAAAATTTAAATCTTGGAATGAGGGGATACTAGTCTTTTTTTGGAGCAAAATTGAGGGCATTCTTTTTTTTTTTATGTTCTTGAGAATATCTCTACAAAAAATTAATATTTTGAAAAAAGCTAAATTGTATTTGACAGAGCTCAACGAGGGTTATGATATGAATAGAAAAATAACTGTTGCTCAATTTAATGAATTTGTTGAAATCTACTACAAAAAATGTTAAAAAAGAAAAAAAAAAAAGAAAGTGCCCAGAATTTTTTTATACTTAAATATGTTATAAAACTCTACAAAACAAGTAATTTTTATTATTAAGAAGCTTTAGTATAGCTTAATTTTTTGTAGAGTTATAAGGGCTCAAAGATTTTAACTTTTGGTAGTGAAATTGCATTTAAAAAATCTGAAACATTAGCACTGAAAAATCTATACCAACCGCTAACAATAAGATATTTCCGGATACTCATTTTTGGATTAAAGTTGATTATTTCAGGTACATCAGCATATAATTTTTTCTTGGTGCTATTAAGTGAGAAAAAGAGTAACACTAGGGGAAAAAAGATGTAAAATGAGGTATAAACTACAACTTTTCTGAAAACACTACTATGATATTCGCTGCAGAAACTCTTTTACATGAAGATGTTATTGGAAAGATATAATTTAATAACACTCTTACGTAAAGAAACAAATAACTGCAAATTTTAAAATTGCTATTTTCGCGTTTTTTTCCCATAGTGCAAGACAGAAATGAAAAAAAAACAGACTCATTTTTTAAAGAAAAACAATGAAATTTGCGTGTTTTTAAGTCTTTTGTGAGAAACAAAATATTTCAGGAATAGATAGTGCAATTCAGTCAATTCATATATACTTTGAAGTATTCAAGGTATATTCTAAAATTTAGTGCACACTCAGTTATTATTGAAATCTGCTACATGTACATTGAGCAGAATATTGGTGCGTGATGGGATTAATGCACACAAAATTTAACATTAGAAAGCGATTTTATATGTTATATAGGCATATGAATAATTTTACGACTTAAAAAGGGTATGATAATTTTATTGTTTATTTAATTCAGATAATTCTTGAATACGAGCTTGTAATTTAGGCACTTCAAGCAATTTTACTTCAATCTACAAAAGAAAATGTATTATTAAATACATGTACAACTTGCATGTTAATATATCACTTACAGCATTTTTTTCTTCTTGAAGAGCCAATCTCTTCTGAGCATCTAATTTAGTAAAAATATAACCTCCTTGACCATCGTATTGAAGAATATAGTTATGGTATTTCCAAAGAGAAGGACGATGAGATACAGTTAGAAGAGAAATGCCAAGAGCAGTAGCATGAGTATACATAATCTTTTCAATATCCATACTAACAGCACTGGTACATTCATCCAAAATAGCATAACGAGGTGCATGATAAAATAATCTGGCCATAGCAATCTAAAATAAAACAGTAAGTATATATAATCGTTGCACGAATAAAAGTTATCACATACACGTTGTTTATCACCACCAGATAATGCAAGTGTCCATTCTTTTTCAGTATCCCAACCACCCTCTCTGTCAACAATATGCTCAATTTGAACAACCTTGAGAATATCTAATAGGTTTTGATCTGTTACATTTCTTTCCTTCATCTCTTTAATTGTATCAGGATACAAGATTCTACAAATCCATAATTAGACAATTGAGCGGATTTGTATTAATTAACTAGTTACTTACTGATCTCTAAGTGTTCCTAATGAGAGATAAGGTCTTTGGGGAATATAGAAAATGTCTCTATGGCTGGGTCTATGCACAGTACCACCATATACAGGCCATAAACCGCCTAAAATACGGAACAAGGAAGATTTACCACAGCCATTGGGACCAACAATCAAAAGATGCATCTAAAATTGTAATATGATTGAGTGACATTTCTTGTATAACATGCACAAAAATTGAGGGAAAAGAACAAAAACAACTTACACCAGGTTTCACGTGAAAGTTTAACTTGGGAACAAGAACATCGCCATTAGGACTGACAATAGGAACATTAACAAATTCAATATTCTCGCTTTCAACAATTTCACCGCGACCTTTGAGTGTTTCAGCATTTGACTCTGTTGAAATAGAAGATACTAAATTCTTTTGATAACGACCCACTTTCACATCTTCAAAAACTTCCAATAAATCATTTACTCTGCTAGTGTAACCTGCCAATTCAGTAATTTCTTTATAGGCATACATGATACGACCCACAGCATCTGATGAACTCAGTAACAAACGACGATTTGTAACAAAACCTTCTGTACGTCCACCTACTGACATATCTCCAGTCAAACCCGGAATCTTAAAGAAAACAGGTACACTGCAAAGTACCAAACCACAAGCGCCCCAAAAGTACTTGATGACAAAATCTTCCAGCATGCCATGGGGAACACGGACTCGAAAGACACGATTCACATGACGAATTAGGGCATAATAGCTCTTGTCTAATTCAGCCTTCTCAATTTCTTGACCTTCAAACAAGGCAATCTCTTCTGCATTTTCAATCAATCTACTATGTCTAAAACGGAATTCACCTTCTAATTTCTGTTCTTCTGCTACCATTTTACCAAAAGAAGGCGTATATTTACGCATAACAACTGATGATAAGTTAATAATGAGAGAACCAAGAAAGACACCTTCAAAACCAACACTTCTTGACAACTGATAATTGTAGATAAAAACATCTAAAATTGGCTTTGCGAGATTTGAATATAGTTCTGCCAAAGAATTAGAAAACTTCATGGTATCAACGGTGATACATTGATCGGCATTTTTGATACGGTCGTCAAGGTTACCAACGGCATAAAAGGTCATGTTAGTTAAGTATTGATCATGAATGTAAGTTGTGAGACGAGTACGGAACTGAATTGATAATTTGCTTTGCATGTAACTCAACATACTGTTAGTATAAGTTGCTGGTATGGCGACAGTCATCCACCAAGCAATGCCTAGAATGAACTCTCTAATCTGACCTCTCACAAGTGCACTAACAATTCTACCATCCAAAGAGGCAATGTAGACTGACAAAACTGTTCTAAAAACTATAACAAAAATAAATTTCATTAGTTCAGCATACTTCTCATCAACATGAATTCCATACTCAAGAATCCAGAGTGGATAATCAACAACCAAAATTCTTTAGATCGAATACCAGGCATAACAATTTGTATTAGTTTATAAATTTGTTTAAAAAATGTCATGTCCACCTTAATAATCTATTAGAATATGGAGTATATTTAACGAATGTGCATACTTTACCTCCACTTTCTTGTTCTTTTTTGCTGCTGGGTCTCTTTTCTTTAATGCGGGGTCATTGTTACTCTTTCTAAAGGCTTTTACCAGCTGTCTCAATGATAATAAGGAGCGAAAAATCAATAGAAATAATATGGAACGTTGAATAGTTGTGCGATGTTTTCCATAGCCTCTCACTAGTTTCATTACATGAGGTACCATAGATAACCCCCATTCTTGTATTGCCAACTTGCTGAATACGTTTGGCATACTTGAATAATAATATTAATAGTAAATAAAAAAAACTGGGAAGAAAAAGATAGAAAAAGAAAGAGGAGATTATAAAATTCAAGTCGGTTAAAAACACAGCAGCATTTTAATATGTATAAATATATGGAAACGCATGTGAAAATGATGTTTAAATATCACATGCGTCTAATAGAATTTTGGAAACCTTATCTTTAAATTGAATTGGTAGCCAATTTTGAATGCAATTCAATGAGTTTTTGATCTGTTTAAGAGATTTTTGTTATTCAACATCTTAGAACAATTAGGAAAATGCTTCTTACCTGTTGCTCTAATTGTTGTTTATATTTGATTTCTTTGTATTCGGTATTCTTCTCACAAACATCCCAGGCTTCCAAAATACTTTTCACAATCAAAGGTAGTTTGTCTCCATACTGATTTTGTTGTTTAGGTGTAGTCAATGCTAAACATGCATTAATTCTGACTTTAAAGTTTTTACAATTGAGTAGAGAATGAATTAATGATTGATACAGAGTGTGTGTCCATGGATAGACACCGCCTTCTTTTGGAATAAACCCAATAGGAAAATATGGATTCAATAGCATATTACTGGTTGCATGACAGGCATTCCATCGAATCTTTAATGATCCTGTTTCAATGTTCTTTTCTAATCCTTGCATGGCATTCTTTACAAGAGACATAATTCTAGTGTTTTGATAGTATTCCTTAGGTGTAATTCGTAATAAACTTCCAATGGCTCGAACTGCATTCGATCGTAATTTTTCATTATCTAATGAACCATTTGTTGACATTTCAAGTACTTGAATCCATTCTGTAGTAGACATATATTCTCTTAAACTGAAATCTGCATTGTTATCGCTTTCTAATACAAGTGCATCGCATGAATTTGCGATTGCCCAACTAGCACGAACCCTTACTAGGATTGTTTTATCATCTTTTTGTAGTAAAATTGCCTTTAACATATCCGAAAAGAATAAGGAGTCTTCTCTTAATGATGGAAACAATACAAATACACCTAATGCTCGACATGCCGCTGCTCTGACATTAGCATCTGTATCCGAGGCCAGTGAAAATATTAATGTTACGGCTAACCGCTGATATCGATACTATATTCAAAGAATTTAAACTTGATGTCGCTAAAATGTGCAAATTTCTAAACTTACATGGAAAGTTTCAAATATATCCTTGGACATACTTGCAAAGCAATCACAGGCAGCAGCACGAATTGATGGCGCATCTTCACTATTAGCAGCTTTTTGTAGATAACTTTCAATAATTGTTTGCCACCAGGATACATTCTGCTGTAAGAAATCCCCTGAGTCATGAATAGCATTAGCATATGATTCCATAAATTTCAAGCTAGCAGAAGAGATGGGTAAAGTAATGGTTACTTCAATTAGTTTTTGCCACAACTGAGGCATGGTATCTTTGAAATAATATTTTGTCAATGTGGTGCATGTGCGCCAAACTTCCACTTGGACCTCTTCTTCTTCCTTTTCACTACTGACAGCTTGTAATACAATTAGGTCTACGACATGGGTTTGAATTAATTCTCTTAGATTATCTTGGTAGATACTAAATATTGAAGAGATAGTTTTTAAAATTGGACCATGTAGACCTAATGAAATGAAATAAATGTTAAATAAAGAATATTGTTTAAAAAAAATACTTTACTTGATTCTTTCCAATGTTCTGTAATTGCATGATATATTCTTGGTAAATGTGATTTTGAAAGTCTTTCATAGGAACAATTTGCAACAAGTACAGTTGTAACATGCATCATTAAAGTCAAAACTTGACTAGATTGTTCTTTTGCTAATCCATAAATAAGGCCTTGATGTATATCTCGAATTATTGAACCGAGATTCTCGGATAAAGATGTAAAAGAAGATTTATTCTTATCACTGCCATCAAAGTTAATAAAAAAATTGATTCTAGAGGGTGCATAATAAATGTTACCTTTCTTGGGCCAAACTTAAATACTGTTTAGATCCATCTAGTATAGATACAAGTGTATTGCAAACAGCCGTACGTACAGTAACCATAGGATCGTATAGTAAAATGGTGAAAAGTGAATATGGCTGATTATCCGATTTAAGTAGAGGCGGTAATTCACCGTTAAATGAATTGTTATCTAGAAATATGGAAAAGGTATCAGGTAGAAATTTGTGCCAATGAGGGTACAATGCTTTTGGTGTGGTCTATGTACATAATTTATCAATACATTGCTGTACTAAAAGCATCTTGTAAACTTACATTAGCAATAGCAGCTAAACACAATAATGCATTAATTCTAATTTTTGCATTATCTCTTTGTCTGCGTGGTGACAATTCCGTTAAATTAACAGAATCTGATAATTCAGACTCTGAACTGGTAATAAGAGATTGTGATTTATATAAAGGAGTTCTCCAAGACATTTGAAGAGATCTATTAGCTGATATTGGTGTCGTAGATTTTAAAGGTTGAGATAGTCTGTTTCTTCTGTTTGGTGTAATATTTAATGGTTGTCCAACACCATAAGATTGTACATTGACATGTAAGAATATAAAGGTGTATATGATTTCAATGATATCGCACAATGGATTGGTTACTAACGATTTATCTTGAGCTAATAAAAATTGAAGTGATCGTAAAGTTGAGCTAGCTATTTTTCGAACAGCTGTATCTGTAAAATCTAATGAGGTAGAGGCAACCATGATAGTGCCTTGTGATGTACGATCAACAGTGCATACATTACCCAATAGGCAGGCATAAAAATCTTGGAATAATGGTTGTAATTTTGTACCTGCAGCGCTAGCACAAACATTTCCAATGCAATTGATAGCCATTCGACGTACTTCCAGAGGTTTAGACGATCGGTTACCTAAAGCGAGTAAAGTTTTTGATAGTCGAGTAGCAAAACGTTGAGTATTATTGGCATTTTCAAATATGAGTGCACTCAAGGCTCTTAGTAAGTCAACTTTATGTTCATTGTCATCATCAATACTGTCTAGGCCATCCAATAAATACTTTATACACGTATCAAATTGTGAAGGCCGAAAGTTTGTAATTCGTATCTATAATATATGCATTGATTAATCTATTTTCAAGTTGAAAAAAAAAAAAAAAAAAAAAATATAGATTGATTTATTACTTGTTTCGACAATTGCTTGTATAAAAACTGACAGAACGGACGAGACAATACATTATTATGTCCTAAGTTCTTACAACCACTGATAATAACATCAATTACTTGCTACATAAAGTTAGTAGTATCAGTAAAATCGATAGTCTCATTTTTTTTTTTTTTTTTTTTTTTTTTTACTTGGTCTGGTATATGTTTAACATGATCAACTGTATCTAATAAATCAAATGTTGCTGCTGGGCTGGTTTCTTGGTCAATTAAATTTGGAAATGCGACTTGTTTATATTGATCGAGAAGTGAGTAAAATGTTTCCAAGCTCTTTAAATGAGCCATGCTTCTGTATGTACAAAAAAAAAAAAAAAAAAATAGGGAAAGAACAGGTAGTCCTTCCAGTAAGCCGCTGCGCTGTGTTGACAAAATGTTCGGCAGTCCTTTGGATTGTCCCAACATCTCAAAAGATCAGAACTCTTTGGCATCAAGTTTAAAGCTTAATATAGCAAGAATCAATTGAAACATTTGAATCATAGATTATTCGGGAAGTTGTTCGCAGCAGTATATCATAAGAAGACTTCAATAAAAGTGACAATATCATATTTATGATGGTTTCTACATGAGTTATCGGAGCTTTACTGTGGCATGTTAGAGCTCAAATATGCAATTTTTCAATGTTGAAGAATTATTCACAGCAAATATATTTATCACAAAAATCTATTCTAAATACAAACCGCTTTTTGTGTATTGTCTCAACGTTGGTATTTTTATTTTTAGCTTTTTTTAAGTATAAAAACTTTTTTTTTTTTTTTTTTTTTTTTTTGCTCTCAATTTGAAAATGATTAGCATTTCAAAAAGAAATTTCATTCCAAATGCTATCAAACACTACAATAAAAATTTATTTATGGTACATAGTATCGTTTATTTAAACAAGAGTTTCAACAGCCTTGATCAATTTTTGGAAATCGAATTCGGCAGGTGATTTATGGAACTTTTCAACGAGTTTTAATTTGTCTTCGTTACCAGTAACATAAAATTGTTGGAGAGCGAATGCCAAAAATTGAGCATTGGCTGTATCCAACATGCGAGGATCATCATTAATATCACCCTTCATTAAAACAATGCCCTTTGATTTTTCAAGTTCAGTGAAATGTGTCAAAGTAAGGAAAGGTCTAGCTTCAGTGCCTTTTGTCTTGTATTCTAAAAGTGAAGTAAAGTTGACTTGATGGAAACTGAATTGTAAGAAAAAGAATTCGACGCCTTCTTCACGAGGCATAGGCACAACAAACTATATATAAATATATATATATATATAGAAAATTTAATAATTGAATCAAAATAAAACTTGTTTGATATCTCTTTTACCATAGGATATTGTTGACTACGCTTGTAAAGTTTGTTGTAAACATCGCTAGGAATGGCAGCAGTGATACAATCCTTATTGGCATGTCCTGCATTCCAAATCTTAGCAATATTTTCGGGTGTCTCCTTCTCGAGTAATTCGAGCTTTACAAGTTTATCTAATGTCTGCAAGATAGATAGCAATTAATATTCTGCATAAACTTATATCGATAAATAGAACTTACAGGAGCTGAAGAATCATAAGGTAATTGAGATTTAGCAGCAATGGTTGCAGCTGATGCTTTCTTAGTTGTTTCGGCAACAACCTTGGGCTGAACTTTTTTGGGCTGAGCAGCCTTAAGCTTCTTCGCTGCCTCATCCTTGATCTTTTGCTTCAATTCCTCGACTGTAAGACCCTCACTGTAAATAATATTAACAATTATTCATCAAATGCTGATATCATCTGTTTACCTCTTGGCAATTTCTTTGATCTTTTGAGCATATTTAGCCTCAAAGTGAGCAGCATTAAAAGCGGGAGCAGCGTAAAATCTACCTTGACCTATTATTTATAATGATCAATTTAAACTATTTTCTACCCCCGGAGTGAATTGATAGTTTGACATTTACCTAATTTTGAAGGAACAAAGCTTCTTTCGAGTTGGAAAAAAGGTTTTGAAGCCAACTTTTTCTGTTGAACATTCAAGTTTCTAGCAATTTGGCGAGAAATGTTTGATAACATGGCAAACCTGAAATATAAAGCAAGCGAAAGCAAAGTGTATTATACAGGGCCAATCTATTTTAGCTTCTCAACAATAGGTTGCGGCAAATCTCCCTTTCGTGACTCGAACACTAATAGGACTATGTTTTCTTCATTGAAAACTGACCCTAGTAGTCCCTCCCCCCACTTTTGGATAGAAATATTGAAGCTATTCATTCTCACTTTGCTTCCTTACAATATGCTTAGAATCTCAACTCGACTCGTTTCGAAAAAGTAATAACTAAAATTTATCAAAACCATAATTTTTTTCTTATTGACAGATTTTTCATTATAGTACATTTGCTCGTATTGGACAAAATAGTCCAAACCCTCGTATGGTAAGCAGAGCTGTCATTCATGTATCCTTTAAAAATCATAATAACAAGTTAAATGCAATAGTTATCAACTGGTTTGATGAATACAAGAAGGTTCCAACCCTTAAGTGTCATTGCACAAAGAGCAGCAAAGAGAAACAGTACTCGTATGCTGGGTAATGTCAATATTATGAACCACATTGGCATTCGCCATTTGAGCACTGAGGAAAAGACAGATGCCGTCGTTGATTCAGCCAATTCTGTAACTGATTCAGCTAAAGAAGTAATCCAACAAGCAACACAAACTACTTCTCCCGATGCACTTTTAAGTACTACTGCACAAATTGGGGAATTCAAAGCACTTGGATTATGTAATTTCACACCTGTAGGTGGATTAGAAGCTATGTTTGAATATATTCATGTATATAGTGGATTACCATGGTGGGGAACTATTGCCTTGGCTACTGTAGCCGTTCGTGTAGCACTTTTGCCCTTAATGATCAAGATTCAAAGAAACAATGCTAGATTAATGAATATCAACCCAGATGTCAATCGTATTATGGAAAACTTGAAATCAGCACAATCTCAAGGTGATTCTATGGCTACCGGTAAATATACCCAAGAAATTCAAACCTTGTTTAAAAAGAATGACTGCCATCCCATGAAATCAATGGGTCTTCCTTTAATTCAAATGCCTGTCATGATTTCTTTCTTCATGGCCATTCGTGCAATGGCAGAAATGCCTGTTCCTGGTTTGCAAGATCAAGGTCTCTTTTGGTTTACCGATTTAACTGCCAAAGATCCCTATTATATCTTACCCGTAGTCAGTGCAGCAGGTGTCATGGCCGTTTTAGAAGCTGGTACTGAAGCTGGTGCTGCTAATCCTCAAAGTAAAGGTATGAAGAATGTTTTCCGTGCACTTACTCTTGTCATGGTCCCATTTACCGCATGGATGCCTAGTGGTGTGTTTGTTTATTGGGTCACTTCCAATTTCTTCTCAATTGGTCAAATTTTGGCTTTAAAGAACCCAACAGTTCGTAGTGCATTGAACATTCCCAAGCTCAAGAAGAAGCCTGAAGAACTTCAAAAGAATACAAAGGGTTTTATGGAGAACTTCAAGGATCAGCAAAAGCACCACGATAAGTTAGAAAAGGAACGTGCTATTCGTGAAAGACAACAAGCTGCTGCTGCTGCAAGAAGAGCTGCTAAGCGTAGATTCTAAATTTCTTATAAAATTACCCCACTCCTCCTTTTTAATTAATCTTAGACAAACTATTAAAAGAATAAATAAAAAAAAAATGTATATTAATATTATCTTGACATGGAATGTATTTCCTGAATGACTCAAAAGCAGAGGAAATCTACTGCTTTTTCCCTAAAAAGAATAAACCTAACTTTTCATTCCTGCCTTACTCTTTTTCTCACTTAATAGCACCAAGAAAAAATTATATGCCGATGTACCTGAAATAATCAACTTTAATCCAAAAATGAGTATCCGGAAATATCTTATTGTTAGCGGTTGGTATAGATTTTTCAGTGCTAATGTTTCAGATTTTTTAAATGCAATTTCACTACCAAAAGTTAAAATCTTTGAGCCCTTATAACTCTACAAAAAATTAAGCTATACTAAAGCTTCTTAATAATAAAAATTACTTGTTTTGTAGAGTTTTATAACATATTTAAGTATAAAAAAATTCTGGGCACTTTCTTTTTTTTTTTTCTTTTTTAACATTTTTTGTAGTAGATTTCAACAAATTCATTAAATTGAGCAACAGTTATTTTTCTATTCATATCATAACCCTCGTTGAGCTCTGTCAAATACAATTTAGCTTTTTTCAAAATATTAATTTTTTGTAGAGATATTCTCAAGAACATAAAAAAAAAAAGAATGCCCTCAATTTTGCTCCAAAAAAAGACTAGTATCCCCTCATTCCAAGATTTAAATTTTTAAAAAAAAATGCCAATTTTTTTGTTTTCTCTATGAAAAATAAAGATAAAAAGATCATCAATAGCTCGATCAATAGATAATTTTGTTGCGTATTTTATTAGTTTTTTAAATCTAGAATGTGTTTATAAAAAGTGGTGTGTATATTCAAAACCACTTTAAAATTTTGATCGTATTTTACGCAAAATTTAATTTGAAACAATTGTTCAAATTTTATTTAGCTAAATACAAAATTCAAAACTGAACAAAAAACATTTAGTGTACTAGCTTAACTTGCTTTGTGGTTTATGCGCTGTTGATCAATTTTGTTTTTTGGATCGTTTTTGAATCATTTTTGGATCAATTTATCAAATCAAATTTGAGACTCAGCTAGTATAGGCTCAAGTTGTAATGTGAGCTATTATTTTGATTATCTCGACAAAAAATCGATATTTTTTGATAAAACAAAAACGACAGAGTAGCTTCCAGTAGAATCTAATTTGTGATTATAAAAAAGTAACATTTTAAATTTAATACTTAATTTTTTTCAATCGATTTTAGATTAATCTAATCGATGATGAGCCAGTGCGCCTATTTTCAGGTATTAACTCCTCTATTTTGCAACAGATATCAATGGCCCGTAGAAGAGACGCACATTTTTGTTGCAGATCTGACATGATTAGACTCAATGTTGGGCAAAAAAATTCGAACCCCTTCTGAAACCTACTTTTTGCAGCTGCAAAAAACTGAAAAAAAAGGCTTATCTCGCCAAATTTCAATCCAAATTACCCAGAACTTTACATGGGAGTAGATACATATCTCGGATACAACTTTATTAAGGGGCAGTTTTTACAATGTAATAATTTGATCCATTACATTCTTACTTAAACCCAATTATTATATAATCAACTCCCAAGTCATATAAGTACCAATAATCTATGCAGACTAAATGAACATTAGTGAATTTATCTGTTTCTTTCTTCCCTTTATATATTTATAACCCCATTCCAAATAAATATATATTATTACTCAATTATCATTAACACTTATAACCAATTGTTATATAATCCAATATAATCCAATTATAGGTATTAATCGTATAGTAGTAATAGCAATTACAATTAGTAACACCAACCTCTTTTCCCCAAATCATGGAATCAAAGTCAATTTTACAATTCACATATTATATATCATCCCAATTGACAACCCCTTGATTATATAGATTTATTACATACAGCTTGCTGTGTGTGTTGAGAAAATCTCCATCAAAATGCACCTATACCTTGCTGTGAGCTCTGGTTAAAAATAATTAAAATATAATCTGTATGCATATTAATCCTAGCAGTAAGCTGCCATTTTAAGTAAACATTAGTATAGATATCTACTACACGCTTATCTGATATCAATTTTTTTGTGAGCCATTGTGCATTCGGTAAACTTGAGCAACAGGTTGGTTACCAGTTATTTTTATCTATTATGGTCAGTAAGCTCACTAGTTCTCTCCGAATATGAATTTAAATGAGCTTTCGTTGCATCAAAGAGTAGTAGATACTTCAAACGTTGATCCGCAGAATCAAAATCACTTTTGCCTCCCCGAGTTGCTGTGGGAATTGGGAGATAGAAATGCGCGCCTTTTACAACTGTTTTGTGTGCAGTGATTTTAGATATTTTTTTGGAAATTTTTATAAAATCAGATAATGTTGCAAAATTAGATTTTAAAGTTAAACTTAATACGCAATTAAATACATAAATAATATATATTAATTTTATAAACCATTCATTGCTTTTAATAGATTTAAGCATCAGTTTTTAAGAAAATTCTCTCTTTCCCCTCCTTGAAAAAATTAAACAATTAAAAAAAGTCTTTGCAATCAATGAGTATTGATTCTCCAAATGGGCTGCAAGTTTCACAGAATATACTACATCCGTAAGAATAATCAAGTAATAAAATATATTTATTTAGAATGAGGTTATAAATATATACTGAAAGGAAGAAACAGATAAATTCACTAACTTTCCTTTGATTTGCATAGATTATTGATATTTATATAGATTGGAGGTTAATTATGTAATATTTGAAGTTGAGATAAGAATGTAATGGATAAAATTATCACACTTAATGGCCATAAAATCAGAAATATGACAAAAATCAAAAATATTTACAAATTTAATAAAAAATGTATTTTGCCAGGTTTGAACCTGAGCATACTACACGCAAAGACCTAACGCAATTATTAATAGACTATCTTAGCTTTCTGAAAATTCGATTTTATAAATTAATTATTATATCATAAATGCATTATATTTGGATCACTTAACATGAATATTCATTAAATTACGTACATTTGCACTACAGTATTTCTAATTTACACTATGAAAAAAAAAGTTACTGAATTGTCTCAATTTTGCCACATTCAATGATTTTTTCTTCAAAGTTTTAAATTCGGACAAAATAAGTAAAAAGCTGGGATCAAGTAGAGAAAAAGTTTGGATATAGCGAGGATAGGGTTTGAATGTAATGCAGATAAATTTACTGTAGATATAATGAGAATCGAGGTTTCGATAAAGTGAGGATAAAATTAAAATGAAATTAAAATGAAATTTAAAATAATGAGTACGAGGTTTGGAACAAAATTAAATTAGTCTCAGGTATGATTTCTAAGAGTTAATCTAAGTGAATTTACCTGTAATAATCTAAGCTTTCGAAGAAGAAACCGTGTTTTTTACGGTGGTACTGTAGATAAACTTCACAACATTTTCTTTAGAAGTGTCGATATCTAAGCTAGAAATGCAGAGTATACAATACTATAATGTATTAGACATTTACATTATTTTGACCTGTAAGATAAGCAGAATTAGCAGAGAAAAATGATAAATTGCATTACTCCGTGATATGAATGTTTGAAAGCACAAGCCATGCTCTGTATTTTATTGAATATTTAACGAATTGTTTAGGGCTAGAAATAAATGACTATTTACTTTGTAGTGAAAATAATTATTAATTAAGTATTACTGTCTCCATTAGAAATTTTATCTCTTTTAATAACTATTGTGCTTTTTATATAATAGTACATTGTACTTTTTCAATTTTGATTATTTTGAGTATAAACTCAATTCATAAAATATAGATGTTTATATTAAATGCCTAACATCTAGAAGCGACATTTCATTCGCCCAAAGATTATTCATAATTTATACGAATTTGCATTCCCATTTTGTCCAGATTTTATTTTTGCTCTGTCCCAATATACAACTAACAATCATCCAGATATTTTCCCAAAATGTTTGAAAATACTACAATACTAGGAACTCAAATATTCTACGGCTGTTGTACTTTTGTATAAATATTTGTACTTTTAGGGATTCTTGACCTCTCCTCCCTCTCTCTTTTTATCTTTACCTTATTTTTATCATTTTATCATTTTATCATTTATTCCCTTTTATTGTTATCAATAATTGGTAAGATTAATTATTGGTTTTTATAATATTTTATTCACATATAGTCAGTTGTTTTTTGATTTATATAATAAAAGTTATTTTGCTACATAATATGGCCTCGTATATATAAAACTCTGTGTTATGAATAAGGCTATCATAACAAAATTTTCAGCCTTATACACAATAAGGCTATAATATGGCCATTTCCCTGCTTAAAAAAAAGTTTTAAAAAAACCTTAAACTTATATTCCACATATCCTTAAATACCACCGTTTTAAATATCGCAGCTACTGTATTTTGAAAAAGAAGGAAGAAAAGAATATGAACCTCCTGATGTCAATCTTGAAAATTCTATAATTTAGGATGCAGACCCTGGGGTCATACCATCATTTACTGCATTTGATAATAACGGAAGAATTAGAATATTTTCAAGTTCAGAGTACTATCAATTAATTATACAACTGAACATCACAATACTAAATCCAATGAACATAATTTTGCAAATAATATGAATTTCTTAAAGACTGGAGACAAATAGCCGTTCATTAAAGCCGCTAGTCAATGGTTGAAGAATTGTAATGTAATTTTCTTCCGGAATAGTTCTTTATTAAATTCAAATTGAAGCAAAAAGCAACATATAAATTAGTCATTTGTTTAACTTGTGATAGTTCGAAATATAACAGCTTGACCACAAAGGACAAGCAAACCTGAAGAAAAAAGTGGATATAAAAAGCCGAACCTAAACAATAATGCACAACCTCAAGAACAATCAATGCCTTTGACACCGCAAAATTTTCTATTTAGTAGTATGCAGAGCAGGTCTATTAAAAACAATATAGAAAGAAAGCTTACTTGACAAAGCCATAAAAAGCGACGGACAAATCCTTTTATTCAAAGTTAATGAATTCTTAACTAGTCAAGTTTGTTCTATCTGTCAAAGAACGAAAGTTAAAAAAGAACAAAATGGATAGCAATTACTTACCTACAATACTTGGTTGTGGATCGTGTGAAACCATATCCAACAGAGATAGGAATGCAGCAATTAACACAAGAAATATCTTTATACGTATGGCCAATAACCACAATCAGAGACCAGATATCTTTAGTTTACCAAATAGTCAATTGTTTGCACCTCATATTTCAATTGAATATATGCTATAAGACACTGAAGTGTTTCCGTATATATATATATTTGCAATTTAATTAATGAAATTTCCTACGCTCTCAATTTAAGCATTCTGAACAGCTGAAGATTATGGAAGGTAGTCCATGATGTAGCATTGTAATTTGAATTTCCGTACCGAGAACTGAATGAAATACAGTTAGTGGCAGTACGGAATTTAAGCCTCTTTCAATTAAACACGCAACCACAACTAAAATATGTCAAATAACGAAGAGTTTCCATTACAAAACAAGCAAACTGCTATTACTGTAAATGGTGTTCATACAGAAATTTTACTCACAGGTTTTGCAGATAAAATATTTGTTGTTATTACACAATATGGAAAAATTGGGAGTCTGGTATTGTCAAACTATTTTGTACAAGATATGAAAAAAGACTGATCGATGCAATAGATACAAACCACACTTGATATTTCGCCTCAATTAGCAATGAACCCTTCATCAGTACCTACTACAAGCCAATTTCTTATGGGAGAATCAACAGGAGAGCAAAGTGATTTATACATTTTGTATTCAACTTCTATTTTACAAGCCATTGGAGCAATGAATCCACATGAAAAAAGACCTTTATTATTAGGTATTGCTTTAAAACCATTACAAGACATGTCAGCCAGAAAGCAAGCTTTTCATCAAATTATAGATCAAATCATGTCAAATCGTGTTTGGTAAATCAATGAATATAAAAGCGTAAAAATGAACAGATATATATATATATTTATTATGATACAAAATTAAAACATTTCAGCAAAGGCGTTTTTATCTAATTTGCCCTTTCTAGCTTTTTTAAACATTCTCTCTTCTTCAGCAAAATCTTCCCAATCTTCCTTTTCTTCTTCTAATTTTCTTTTTTTGTCTTCAACTTCTTCTTGAGCTTGTTTTTTCAAGAATTCCTTCTTTGCTTGCTTCTTTTCTTTACGTACAACCTTTCTTTCTTTAGCATCTGTCTTGTCAGACCAAGCTGAATTCACTTTTTTCTTTTGTTGAGGTTTGAATGCTGCTTGTTTTTCTTGATATTCTTTTAATTCTCTTAATCGCTTGGCTTCTCTCATTTTATCTGTGTATTTAAATGTATCCCAATTAATCTCTTCTTCTACAAATTGATTTTGATCTTTTTGCGCTTTCAATTCTGGCATTTTAGGAAGCTTCAAAAGTCCAAATCCCATGGCTAATCGACTTAAATCTAGATCTTTGATACGAAAAATGTAACTAGCTTCATGCTTAGAATAAGCTCTAGCCCAAGATACAAAAGCCTTGATTGCACGATCACTGATATCTCTATCTGTTTTGACAATAGAACGCATTTGTTGAATAAAATCAGTAACACCTTCATCCTTAATCTCCACGGATGTTGCTCTATCATCATCTTCATTATCACCTGCTGCAATACTATTATCAAACAGAGATAAATCAGGCATAATGTAAGATCGACGATGAATTGGAATTTTTCGTAATTTAAGGAAGTCAATATAAACTTCTTCACGACCACGCACCAAAAGAACAGTAGCACGGCCCTTTCTTCCTGCACGACCTGCACGACCACAACGATGGGAAAAGGCTTTAGGGTCTTGAGGAGGATCGAGTTGAATAACATAATCTAAATCTGAAATATCAAGGCCACGAGATGCGACATCAGTACAAAGCAAAACTGCTGGAATTGCTGGAGATAATTCTGTGAATGTTGTATATGTTGCTGATCTACGTTTGGTATCCATTTGTCCATGCAACGAGTGGAAAGAAAAAGGCTTCAAATTTGGTAAGCGACTAAGAATTTTGTAAAAGTAATCGACCATGGCACAAGTAGCGAAATATACAATAAATTTACGAGATCCATCTTGATCCAGTAATTCAGTTTCTAAAATACGAGCAGTTTGTAACAATTTCTGATCAGCATCACATACTAAATAATCGATATCTAATGTAGCAGGTGTACGTTGAACGGTACCCTTGTTGGCAAGGTCCTCTACTTTAACAACAATACGAACTGGATTACGAAGACCAGCACGAACAAGCTCTGAAATTGCATCTGTCATTGTAGCAGAAAAGAGACCTGTACGACGTTGTTTGGGCAATTGAGCAATAATGCTGCTTAGTTGTTTGGAAAAACCCATATCTAATAATCTATCAGCTTCATCCATGACAAGAACTTCCAATTCCTTTGTATTAACTAAATTTCCAGATTTTGTGAGTAATTCTTCTAATCTACCGGGAGTTCCAATCAAAACACGAGGATGTTCCTTTTTGAATGAAATAATATCTTCTGCCAAAGATGTTGAACCACCAATATAAAGCCCTAATCTGATATCATCTTCTCTCTCATGATCTTCAACGAAAATTTTAAATACTGAATAAATTTGCTGTGCAAGTTCTCTAGTAGGTGTAATAATGACAGCTCCAATTTCATGATTTTTAAGGACATCTTCTCTACGGAGTAATTTCTCGAGAATTGGAACTACAAATGACAATGTTTTACCAGAACCTGTAACAGCTTCAACTACAACATCCTTATTTTTCATAAATAATGGAATAGCACCTGATTGAACAGGAGTCATTGTATCGAAACTCATATTATCCAATGTGGATAAACTTGAATGATGTTAGTTTTTTTCGCTATGTATTATTATATTGCCAAGTTAACTTACATAGAGTCACTTAATGGAGTCTCTAATGAACGCCAAGAACCAGCATGAGTAGGAGGTGCTGCTGTCATGATTATAAAAAGATTGAATTGATTAAAGAATCCCAAAAATTAGCACAAAAAAAAACTGCATTATATTTTTTATTAGAAACATAAGCCACCATATCAGGACTTTTAAAGATTAATGTAATAGTTGTAAATGCTGGATGGCAAAGGAATTGAGGAGTCAATTCTAAGATATTCTGGTAAAGAACAATTAAATTTGATAAATTTATCATGAATATCAATCATTATCCCTTTTACTGCGATTATAAAATCAAGAATATCACTTTTAATTGCTTCGCTATTTGGATTTTCAGCTTTTGAAATCTTTTCATGTAACATAACTATCTTCGATAACTGTTTGTACATTAATTCGCCCACGTCTGCACGAATTTTAGCTCTCTCTTCCTCACTACTGACCACGCCTATGGACATATCACAAACATAATATGCCTTCCCATATAACATGAAAAAGTATTCTTTAAAACAGCCAGTGATTTCGATAAAATTATATCCTGCTTTCTCTATTGTGTTGTAATGTGATGTTCTGAAAGGTTTTGCCTTTTCCGATGGTGGTGATGACGGCGTCAATGACATGGCATCAGTATTAAGTGCTTCTTGCATCTGTTGTAATTTCCTTTTCTTCCCTGTTTGATTATTTGTAAGCTCAATAAAATGAACGTTGATATAAACATTGGGCCCAATTGTAACGAAAACACCTTGTAACATCACTTTATCTCCTGTACGTATTTGATGGTGCTCCACATATTCCATATTCTCTTGACGATGGCTTTGACATTGTACAGACATGAGTGAGAATGCAATATCAAAAACCATAATTTCATTATCAAGGCGTGGGTCCGAGGTTAAATGAGTTTCTGTGAGAAATAATGTCATCTTGACTTTGTTTAGAGAGAAAAAAGTGGCATACAGAGGATATATTGCCTTTATATATTGGTAAAAAGACAATGAATGTAAGTCAAATAACAATAAGACCAATAACTATGTACATCGAGTATTGAAAAAAAAAAAAAAAAAAAAAAAAAAAAAAAAAAAGCATTGATATAGATCTAAGGAGGGCAATAAATACAGTATGTTTTATATCCTGAATAAAATAGCTAAAAAAAGAATCTAATTATTGATTTTATAATCTGTTTGTAATTTGCGCAAATGCAGGAGGTGTTTACAGCTTACTTAATAAGTAGAAGTTTTTTTTTCAAAGGCTCTTTTATTTATGTCGACTTTAATATAAGACTATGCATATGATTTGAAGTCAAAATGTAAGTCGTGTCCACCTTAACTTGCTCTATTAATCAATTCTTTTGCTGTAACTTATACTACTGCAAACTAAACGTGTATTTTCTTAAAAGCATCGCAAACATTGAATCCGCCAGTGAACACATACACCATGTTTGTTGCTTTTGTTTAAAACTACAGCAATTTTAATGAGGCAAATACCATTTTTTAACTTTTAATATCTAATTCAAATGATAAACTATGATAAAAAGTGCATTTCAGCTATTCTGTGCGATTTTTGCTTTAACGTCATACAGAATATTTTTTAGGATATATCTTACACTACTAAATATATATGAACTGGTCAATTTTTGTTGCTTCTTTTTAAATTTATTTTATGTTTATCAAAAGACAGCTTTTTTCTAAAAATTGGATTCGACTTTTCAATCCTACTCAACTTTTTTTTTCACTAAATAACCCCAAGAAAAAATTATATTTTAATGTACCTGAGATGTTTAACTTTTATCTAAAAACAAGTATTTAAAAATATCTTATTTTTTGCAGTTAATATAAGTTTTTTGGTGCTAATGTTTCAGATTTTTACACGCATTTCATGATTAAAATTAAAAATTTTGAGTCTTCATATCTCTACAGAAAATTAAGCTATACCAACACTTTCTAATAATAAAATTTGCTTTTTTCAAAGCTTTTATAACACATTATTCAAGTATAAAAAATTGAAGCATGTTGTAAATATGAATAATATAGACAGTACGTGAGAATATGTCATCAATTTTTATTAAATATAAAAACGAGATGGGAATTGAGTGAAGGGTGAATGTCTACTGATATTTATATTTGATTTAAAAATTACTTACACACCTGTCTAGAATGGTATTCTCTTACTGAAATTTAGTATCAACCCTCACTTATACTAACGTAGTTAAATTCGGATATTATAATATTGATTACTTCAATTATTCGTATTTTGTATTGTTAAAATCCGGATTTTTTATACAAAGCGAATATAATCTCTCTCTAGTTACTGCCTAGCATTTGTTAAGAATACGTAAGAAATAATTAAATAGTTGGTTTACAATCTAAAGATATTTTCCTTACAAAAAAGACTTCAAATAATAAAACAACAGCCAACTTAACTAACCTGCTGTTCAAACTTACCAAATGTGCAATAACTCATATGAGCTGATAATTTAAATGCATGTCCAGTCAAACCTCCTCCACGATATAAAGTCTCTCAATATAACGGAAACCTCGATATAAAGGAGGTTTTTGTATCCACTGAAGACTGGTGGACAAATTTACAGCTTAAAATCCCTTATTTCGAATTTATATTTAAAGAAACTTTTTCTTTCCACATGTCCCTTATTTTATTATAATATTATTGGCCCCAAAATTGAAAAAAGAACAATTTTAGGTACAAAATTTTTTTGATAGATGTAAATACTGAAAATGTTTTTTAATCTTTTGAGAAAACCCCATTTAATGTAATTTGATTGCATCTGCATTGTATTACGGTTTTTTTATATCGTAAGTAGAAATCTACCATATCTTTAAGTATTTTGAAATCTTCATTATTTGTAGCAACAAAGTTTGAAGTAACGTAACCTAAACTTGCTATGACTTTTTTTCATTTACAGGAATAACCTCGTCACTAGGCAAAAATTCATAATTCACCCGGTAAATTATTTTGGAATTATTTTGTGAATTATCATAATTAACAAAATAATTCCAAAATAATTCCACAATGTGAATTATAAGGAATGATTCCATTAATGTACGTGAATTATATGTGAATTATTAAGTGAATTAAACTCATCTTATTTGAAGTAAGCTTGAAATTCAGTGATCACTTTTGCTTTATTTAGTAATTGCCTTTTAAAAATCAGATGCTGGGACAAAAT
>JAEPRC010000469.1:0-15668 GCA_016758945.1 Mucor plumbeus
AAGAAAATTATTTTGTCTTCCTAAATATATAAAATATGTCGTAACTTAAATATATTCGTTGTACCTAAAAATCATGCTAAACTCAAAACTAGCAAACACTGGGACAGTTTTGGGAGCCACTGTATGTTATATGATGATAACGACAAAGAAACTGAATTTTGTAAGAACAAAGATTGCAAAGAGGCCAGGTTTACCTCGGATAGAGCACCTGTCAGGAAAATGAAAATGGTTTCTCTGGCTAAAATAGCATCTTTGTGGTTGGCAAATGACAAAATCAGGTCTTTAATGCAATACCGCTATAAATATAAATTTAGCTCAAAAGGTTATGCTGGTTTTTTTGATGGGAATGCCCACAAGACATTGCTTGACATTGGATGTCTTAAATCTCGGCATGATATTGCTTTGTGTCTATACATAGCGCATAGACGCCTTTGCTGTCACGAAAGCAAATCAATCTTCAAAATCCACAATGATTTATCTTGTCAATATAAATTTACCACCTGAAATTCGATACAAAGATGTATATACTAGACAAATTGGCATCATTCCTGGACCAAATAACCCTCGTGCTTTACTAGACACATTCTTACAGCCAATTATAGATGAAGCAAAGAAACTTTCCATGGATGGCCTTGTTACTATTGAAGATGAAGTTGAAATCTGTAAGGCTAAGGCATTCATTGCCATGGTAAGCAGTAATCTTCCAGCAGCAGGAGAGGTAAATTAAATACACAACTTAATTCACTGGAGGTTAAATACTAACTGATATTAAACTGATTACAAAATCTGAGCCATCTTCATATGGAATTTTCTGCAAAATATGGTTGTAGAATTTGTCAAAAATTAACTACTAAGGTTAACTATCACACATGTTTTCTTGAAAAAGAGTCTAGTAAAAGAGAGGTAAATGATTTTAGGAGCCCTGATCAGTCTAATGTAAGCCAAAAAAAAACGCTAGTTTTAAAGTGGTTATATAATCATTTGTATCAATCATCTTGATTTTTTGAAATATAATGTTATAGAATCTTGGTATACATTCCAAATCTCCTTTCACATGCCTCATTACCATGTACCATGACATCATCACTTTATTTTTCTTTAGACTGCATGCATTTAGTTGACCGTGGGATAGGAAAGACACTGTATGAATTGGTAACTGTATAGTTAAAAAAGGATTTCAATAAATCTGCGAAACTGATGTACACACCTGCTGACTCAGAATTTGTGTCCTTTGATAATTATACATTTTGGATTGATAAGAAAGATCTCGTTGAGACTGGTAAACTGGTAGCAGAATCGAAAAATACTGTGAACATTGAATTGCATCAAAATGGGTAGATCCTATCAAGTACAATGGTGTGTTTTTCAACTCAATATACTTTAATTTACAAACTACTAGTACCTTGTTGTTATGATATTGTAGGCGGTATCCGTGCTAGTGATTTACTGCTTTCTTGTTGTACACTCTTCCTGCATACTTTGGTCCTCTTTTGGAGAATGAACGAGCTAAGAAAGCAATTTTAAAGCTAGTCAAAGCTTCGGCTCTAAGTCTTCGATGGAATGTAACCCATGATGATGTTTCAAAGTTTCACAGGTAGTGAATATAATTTACTTATAGTGTAAATTTGACATGTCTTTTTTAATTTTTAATATCGTATATTGTAGATATTTCAACGATTGGGCTGATTTTCTTCTTATTGAGATTGCTAACAAAAGGATCAAAAAGGGAGTATTAAAACCAATATTTCATTATACTCTGCATGTATGGATGATAATCTTGTGGAATGGATCTATGCCAGCGTACACCTAATATTTACAAGAAAGAACAATTGGTCGCTACAAAAGACTGATCAAAAGCGAAAGTAATGTGGGTGAAAATGCCAGTACTAGTGCGTATGTTAGAATACTTTTTGCAACGTTGCCCTAAAGACTGTGCCAAAAAACCCCTTCAAAGAGTAGATTTACTGCATATTATTGAGCTCCGATTACGGGGCCAAAATAATAAAACTCCGTTTTATGCGGACTGTATCTTAAAATATCGAGAAAACCACCACAAAATCTACTCTTCAGTTGATAACTCTTGCAATTTTAAAGCAATTTCAAAGAGTAATATTTCAAAACAGATTTAAAAGCAGAAAGATAAATTTAGAAACATCCATAATTGATCTCATACACTATTATAAAACTATTTCCATTAAAAGCGTACAAAAGTGCAACTTCAATGGACTATAACTCGAGATAGCAACCGTTTAAGCATATAGTTTATAAGCCAAAAATAATTCTTTCATTTAGTTTTATTATATTTTACCATAAAACCAATTTCGAAAAATCATGAATTTTTTCCTTGTATACCCTCGTCGAAAATTTGACTTTTTCGAAGAAAGCTAATAACTCTATGAAAAATAGCGCTAGAGTGACAGATGATACCTCAAATAATAGGTATTTTTTTGCTTTATTTGTTTACTGCATTAAAGTTAAATTTTTTACATAAAAGTATTTCTAGAATTATAAAAAAGTAATTTTTGTGTTTTTGCTTTTTTTTACAGAATTTTTGGTGATAAACAGTTTTAACAAATACATGATTAGATGTAAAATTAAATTTCATATTGAGGTTGTTTAATACAACTAACCAGATTACTATACACTTTCGATGTCAATTTTGCATTTTAAAATTTTAGAATTGCTTTTGTCAATTTTTTCATCATGAGAATGTTTTTATTTTAAACTACCGCCACACCCGAGGTGTATGAAAATCTCGAGAAATTTCGTCGAAATTTTTATTTTTTGCAATGCAATGGTATGTAGGGGATATGTAAATCAGAAAATAAAGTAGGTACAAATGGAACAACTCATTGTAAATTGAAATAAGGTAGTAAAGTAGTTTTTCAATTCAAACACTTTAATTGGATTTACAAAAGTTTCCTGTACATTTATGAGGAATAAGGAATTACATTTATTAAATTCAAGGAGAAAATTTTTCTGAACCATCTCTTTATTTGTATTTTATATCATTTTAATCATGGAATATGTTGCATGACGGTGGTGAATTTATTGAATCCACGCAATATTTTTTTTTTCGCCGTGATGGTGTTGTGGTATAGTTACAAATCTCCTCCTATGCATTATGTTTTCTTTCAAATAAAATTCTCTTCCTTATAATAAATAGCAACAGCTAATTACAATTACAATGCTGGTGATGCCTTCGAGAGATTATAGTAGTGTATAGTGGAATATTTGAACATGAAATTTAAGTAAAGTACAAATAAATAATCTTTTTAAAGAGCATCGATGTGCTTGTGGTCACATGAAATTTGAAGCTTCAAAATCTGGAAACTTTAAATACGCATATCTTTCGAAATATTTGACGTACAGTATATAATGATGCTTCACACTAAAAAAGCTTGTAATTAACCAAGCAAAAGGAAATTATAAATGAAAATACTATTTTCTAACTTTTCATTGATAGACTTTTTAGTCAATATAGAAGATACTCTCATATGAGATCATCGATGACTTTATGAGCCTATTGATAGTCTCATTTGAGCACACCCATGTACTCTGAGAGCACCCAGGAGGTCACAGTGTAAGGCAAATGAAAAAATGCTTGTAAACGATAAATATTGGTTCAAATGAGCTAAATATTTAAAATATATGCTATGGCTGTAATAGTATTCAAAATAAAAATTTTGACATCATCTATTAACTTTCTGGTTAAATTGAAGAAATAGAAAGTGCCTCTTTTTTTTGCTTTGAAATTTACATAGAGACGATTGTTGCGATGAAAGCTGCTTCTTTTTTTTTTTTTTTTTTCTTTTATTAATATACCATAAATAAACCAAAACGAAGTAACCAAAAATTAGTACAAGATCCTATACCTGGGATTTAAGATGTAATGATTTGGAGTGGTGGAATATTTCTTTATTCTATTTTTTTTTTTATTATTATTATTATTATTTTTACAAAAATCGAAAATAGTTAACTAATTAAATGGCTGATTTGGTAGATTTTTACTCGTCGAATGCACTAGCAATCTGCTTCTCTCTGGCTGCATTATTCGCTTTTTGAGCAAGACGTTGTTCTAATATCAATTGCATGTTAGAATGAGACAAATATTGCGAAAATGTAGTATACCTTTTGCTGCTTTCAGCAATTCTTTTTCAGCTTGTCTCTGCTCAGCAGTTTTTGTTGATCTCACCCCCAAGGCGCTATGCACTAATCTTCTAGCAACCATATCAGTTGTTACTGGTCGACGTGGAACAGGACCAGATGCTAGAATTATAAAATTAAAGGCAAGACTTTGAAAATATGCCAATAGAAGTACTTACGTTTATTATCTACTTGACCTTTATAAGGTCGAATTTTTACAAATGGGCTATTTATGTGGTCTATATATGCTTTTTTAGCTACAAAATAGATTCCGTTTTATTAGCACCCAGTTTAACGGAGGAGATATGGCAATTTACCTGTATTCGGATGTTCAAAAACAATCAATGCTCGAGTATCATCCACCCATTTTATACTGTAACCACCCTTCATTGATTCATACTCTCTAAACATGTCTTGTAAATGATGGGTTTTGAAAGTGTTTGGAAAATCGTAACAATCCAGAGTGGTCGTCAATTCATCATCTGATATATATCCATTTTAATAAACCCGTATTTTCATTTCGTTTTTCTGAATATTACCATTAATCAATGATGCTGGCTCCTTTACAATAACCGGTTTTTTTATTTCTACTTTTGCATCGATTTTATCAATCGCTGATTCCCAATCTTCCTCCCAATCTTCTTTATCATCACTAGTCTCAGTTGCTAATTTCTTAACTTTTTCGGTCAATTTTTCGATGGGCATCTATATTATATCGGGTAAGCAATCAAGGCTCATTCAATCTTTTTATTCGAGTAATTACATCTGTTCCCGAGAATTTGGGATCTGTTCTTGAGCATTTACCAACATCTGATGTTATTTCATTCTCTTCGTTCAAAGGAGCTCTGAATTGGCCTCTTCCACGTCGTTTAACTTCGGTTTCCTCTTTCGGTGAAGCACGAACTGACGTTGGTGGTGATGGTGCAGTAGCTTTTTCAGGTTGATTACGTCTATGCACTGGAATATAAGGTTGAAAGACTGGTCTTTTTGGTTTTGTTTCCATGTGGTGTTAAATTCAAACGAAAAGAAATAGTTCCAATGTGGCTAACAAGCTTGCAACATCTCTTGAAGACCATCAAATTGCCTCAACAGTCACATGAATAAGAACATTTGATGCAGAAACATTGATATAACAGCAAACATACAAGACAAGAAGTAAGCAAATGAAGTAATGGCATAGTTTGTGCAACTGTAAACATTATATTCAATTGATTTCAAGTCAGATATGTTAATCTATGTGTCTTTATGGCAAGCAACATCTTTGTCAATCATACAAGATAAAGAAATATATTTCTTCATTTCGGATATTGACTCGATCAACTTCTATATTAAAGAAATTTGAATGGAACTAGTAATAAACGAATAAATAATATAAATTAATACAGTAACCGTTTGCCATGTAAAGAGCCTCTATATATATAAAAACGATTAATTGTAGCTAATGTCTAAAATGTAGACTATTTCAGGTCGGTGCCTCGAAGTTGTATGACACTGTAAAGGAATGTCATACATCAACGAGCAATACATTTTAACATTTAAAAAAAAAAAAAAGTAAATGTAGATAAGGTTTTAAAATATATAACAAGACTATTTTGTACTCAAAAACTCTTTTTAAAACTTCAAAATAGTTCTTTAAAGAAACTTTTACTGTTTAAATCTCATAGCCGAGCACCAAAATTTCAATTTAGCATGATAAACCAGGGTAAAGGGGAATAATGTAATGATCTATTTATTAAATTTGATTGCTATTATTATTTCTGGGTATGTGTGGTTCTTTTGATCCAAGTGGAACATCATCATCTTCATCGTCATCCTCCTCTTGGATTCCGTTGAATCGTCCATTACCATACATTGCTTGTTGTTGTTGTTGTTGCTGTTGCCACATAGGATGTTGTCCATATTGTTGCTGCATCATCATCATTGACATGCGAGGATCCATCATTTGAGGCATCATTTGCATATTCATCATACCAGGATTTTGCATTTGCATCATACCAGGATACATCATAGGTTGACCCATCATGTTCATCATTGGCATTTGGCCACCCATCATTTGCATCATGGCAGGATTCATTCCTGGGTACATCATAGGTTGGCCCATCATGTTCATACCTTGGCCCATCATAGGCTTAAAATAATAGTATAAGTATATGTTTATCTTTGTAATATTCTATTGTCTATTTTACCTGCATCATTTGTGATCGTTGATCCATTATATATCTTTCCCGCTCACGCTCCATCATACGATCGCGATCCATTTCACCAAATCGATTTTTGCTGGATTCTTTTTGCTTCTTTTCGTTTTCAATCTGAGAAATCATGCCAACTAAACCAGCACGAGGCTCTGGAGGTTTATTAGGCACTTGTATAAGTGGCTGTCCAGTAGCCCTAGCATATCCCTCTTGATCATGAGCAGATGCACGATCTGGTCTGTACGTGTCTAATAAACTATTTTGTGTTGCAAATCTATCGCCTAATTGAGGAATGAGAGGTCCATCTTCATCTACAATTGGAAATCCGTCTTCATCAAAATATTGTTGTTGTTGTTGTTGCTCCATCATACTTGCACTACCATACATACTAGCACTATCCCATTGTGGCTGCCCTTGTTGATATTGCATGCGAGGATCATTAAAGTCCATATATTGTTGATTTTGTAATCTTTGCTGTTGCTGTTGTTGTTGATGATGAATTGGAACATCATCATCACTGCCAGAGTAGCTAGCATCATCTTCCTCTTCTTCCTCTTCTGTATCTGACCCACTAAGACTAACTTGAGTTCTTGCCATCCTGGGAGTAGGTCTCTTGGCTGTAACAGCAGGTACTCGGGCAGGCTCTTCATCTTCACTATTAGATAATCCAAATTCATCTTTGCCCTTGGCATCCTTTTCCTTGATTGGTAAACTAGTGTTTGATGAATGACCTGCCGGCAAAGTTCGTGTAGAAGGTTGATGTGGAGAAGAGACAGTATCAGTTTGAATTGAAGCTCGAGGTGATGTGGGTGATAAACTCTTTTTTTCTATGTCTCCTAAAATACTACTGGCAAATCCATCATCTTCTGAGGCTGTCATAGGTGGTAAAGATAAGCTTTCTTTTGTCTGTAGTTTAGTATTTTTACTGTTGAATACAGAATCATAATCACTATCATCTTCTTCGTCTTCTTCATCGTCTTCCTCGTCGTCACTTCCTTCATCACTGGCATAAATCTTACGACCCGATGCAGGAGCGTTTATACGCGACTGTTGTTGTTGTTGTTGTTGTTGTTGTTGAAAAGGCTGTGGTACTGGGGATCTTATTGATGAAGATTGACTAGAATATGTTGACATTCTTTGAGTATTAGGACGAGGTGATTGATTATTATGCATTGGTGAGCCTGAAGGTATTTGATGAATTAATCCCATAGGTTGTTGAGATTGACGATGCATAGGTGGGGGGGGAGGCTGTTGTTGGTTTTGCTGTTGTTGCATTTTATGAAGCAAAATCCCAGCGAATTGTGCCTTATTATCTAATAAATTCTCTTCGCTGAAATTGATGTGTGTTACTTCGGGTACTTCCAAAAATAAGCGAGGTAAATCACCTCTAGGTTCTCCAAAATTGAGTGAATTGATATTGAACGGATCGTCATTTAAACGAGTGGGTCTACCATATAGTTTGAATGCATCGAATGTACCAATTGCCCACTGAACCAGTTCTTTAGGAGATGATGCCATGATAAGTACACTAGAATAAGATGTTGCAGACTGCTGTTCTCCACTAGATTTAGCAGCAAATGTGCTTCCTTCCACTTTCAGCATAGTAACAAGATCAATAGCTTGTGGTGATTCAGGGTAAAGAATGTAAGATTGCACCACATTAACCATAGTTAAAACAGGATTCTTTGCCTTCTTTGACTCGTAAAACATCATTTGACCTCTTGATTGCACTGATTTCTTACTGAAGAGTTTCTTTTCCTCTTTTCTATCTGATACAACTACCCAATACTTTTGCCACTCCGTAGTTCCAGACAATCTGACTTGTACAAACCCTTCCATCTTATTCATTGGCTTGGCAAGAATATCAGAGTACGCTGAGCGAGATATAAAACTGCGTGTAAAGATTTCTTGAAGCTTAGAACATTCAAAGCATGATAAACGAATGGCACAAACCCAATTGATAAGTATATTAAAATCGGAAACATCAAATAGATATCGATTAGCACCAGCAGAATTAAGGGAGAAAACATTTTTTCGGCCAAGTTCACCAGAATTACCAACAATTTCAACATTAGAATCAGTAATATTAACGTACTGTGGCATAACGTTTTCGTTCTGGTCAATTTGAGTATCCCAGAGGGTTAATACAGGTCCACAAAGCTCAACATACCACTGAGACCATTGAGGATCACCAAATGATTTACCATCTACTGTTAAATCATTCTTTTTATAAACATAACCCTCGAAATAAACCTTTTGAGAATAGTTTTCATATAATGATTGAATAACACTCATGTCTTGAGGCACAAGAGAACTGTTAGACTGAGGAGCTGCAGGTTTTATAAAGTTTGATGGCTTTGCTGAGTTCAAACCGGTTGCCATATTTCTAATGGAAACAGGTCTTGGAAATTTGTTGTCTGGCAATGGTTGCTGTTGATAAGAAAGGGGTTGGTCATCGTCTTCCTCTTCATTATCTTGATGTTGTTGATGGTTATACTGTCCCTGGTTCCATTGACCCCGTCCACCTTGGTTAGGAGGTAGATAATGCTGTTGCTGCTGTTGGTAAGAGCTTGTATCATTACCAAGATTCAAATTTCTCATTCCCGATTCGAACGAGCTATTTGATGAATTATTCATTTCTATCTCTTTCTTTTTTTCTATTATCAATATATAAATAAAATATAACCAAAAAGTAAAAAAAAAAAAAAAAAAAAAAAAAGAGGGGTTTGGTGATGAAATTAGAAATAAAAAGTACGTCAGAAAGTGTTTGAAAAACTTAAATGGTTTTTAAATGTAACCAAATGATAATTACCTTTAGTGCTTTGTATTTAATGAATTAAATAAATATATTTACTAAAACTTATTTGCACAGAGAATTAAAGGGGAAAAAGCAGTAAAACAATAGAAAGAAAGAGTATACAACGAGAAAAGATGTTTGGGAATTGATTACAAAAAGATTTGGGTACTTAAAAATAGAAATTATAATTTCTACCTCCTCCTCTTTTTGTATTGTAGGACACAACATAAAACTGTCTTTTGTTGCGTGACTAGACAGAACTCTTGAAGACCCTATTTTCATCATTAAATCCTCAAATTAAATATAATATCATACCTCATTTATGATATAATATTCATCAGATGGATTGATTCAAATTTAAATATATGGCATGATGATTTCCTGAAAACTGATTTGCGCCACCTAATGCGGCAAATGAAACTTGTCATCCCAATACCAAGAACAAATTGATATAATGATAATAAATTTGTAAAACATTGACACTTCTTTCTAATTTACCCCAGTCAAGGTTCAAAATGTGTAAATATAAAGCCTTGATTTAATTTTTGTTGTCTAATAGAAGCAAATGATCCTTATACTCTTTTACTTTCTAACTGATTTATTGCGTTATTGCAACAGAGCACATAATATCATTAGATCTATGAGTTCATAAAAACTATACTTAAATTAAGTAAAGACTAACTATTTATAAGAGAAATCGTTTCTTTGCTCATGTCCACTTCAAATATTTTAGATTCCGATTCAAATATAAACATCTTCAAGAAATTTTTTAACAGATCTTATGCTAGTATAATTACTAAAAAAATAGCCTTTTAAATATAAAATTATATTTAATTTATGTACTTATTTTTTTTGTTATCTATTTAGAGTTAAAATAGCCAGGATACAGCATGTTAGCCTTTTCATTACCCAAAAACTTTAGATTCCGCCATTCGCACGAAGAGCAGCGCCATGTGTTTTTTCTAGTAGAATACTTCAGTTGATGCATGCTTTTAATGATCTCTCCAACTCATAACCTCGTATAATGCATGTAAATCGCCTTTATGGAAAATTTTAACAATTGATAAAACCATTTATTTAATAAAATTTGAGTGATTAAGCTATTTTTTTTTTTTTTTTTTAGATAAAGTTGGAAGGTTTACAACGAATATACTATAAAAAAAAAACTATAGCTTTACAATATTAATCGTAATAGTTTGACCCTCAATAGTTGAATCACCATTAAAGATTGCTAATGTGCGATCATTCAGCTTATACTGGACTACATCAGCTGTACTTGGGGTAATAGATACATTGTAACCATTTGGATAGGTAGGAACTGGCAAAACAATTTCAGAAGGAGCATTGACTGATTTCTTGACATTGTATGTTAGAGAAAATGAAGAATCAGAAGGGTTGAAAGCAAATTTAGAGGGTACACCAGCTACTGCGGCAGGATAAGCTCGACTGTAATGCTTTGCTAAGCCAGGATGCGCAACACCATCGCTATTATACAGATTTTCATATGCCCAGCCCATCCAAGACATCATATGCTCGTCCGCTGCATTGACAGCATCTTGTAACTTGGCTGCTCCAGCATCATCAGTTAGCCAAAAAGTAAATTCAGTTAGCATTCCTGCTGTTTTCAAGCGGATATTATCCTTCAAACGATTCTTCAATGTATCGCTAATAGATCCCAGTTGTGGTGGATTATAGTAGTGGAACGAATGAACTGAACGTGAGCCATCTCCCAAAGGAACATTGTTGAACCCAGAAAGAATATCGAGAGTAGCCCCTTCAAAAAAGATAAGAGTATTCTTGTCTACAGTACGAATTTTTGTAGTAGCACGATTCCATAAGGATTCCATAGTTTTATGATCTGCAGTACCAGGGACTAGTAATGAAGGATCAGCCCAAGTGTCTCCCATCCAAGGTTCATTTAATAAATTATAACCAAGAATATTTTGAGTGTTTACGTACTGTTGCGCGAGCTTTGCCCAATAGGCAGCAAAAGCATCTCCCAAGTTATCATAATTATTATATAGTCTCCCAAATGCATTACCAACTGCAGTAGTCAAGTAACTCAGACTCCAATCTATAGAATTACAATCGCTATCGCTGGGAATGCCTTTGGCATTAACCGAAAACGGCGTTAATTTTTGAGGAAAAGGAAATTGCTTCCAATTAGGCACCCAACTTCGTTGGACAAACCACTACAAGTTTAAATGAGTAAGTATGATTTGTATGGCTCTATTGGGGTATGGAACTTACATCTGGTACACCATGACCGCACAATTGGCTTGCCAACACATCTTGGTGTACGTCTACAAGGACATAAATACCATGATCTTCCGCAAGTTTAGTCTGCTGCTTCATAATGTCCAAAAATGATTGATTATATTGGCCACGAACAGGCTCGCTACCAGCCCAATGATGCCCTAAACGAACAGCATTTACGCCAAGAGCTTGCAAATTAGCAACATCAGTAGGACCAAATGAATCTCCTGGCTTAAAAGTTGAAGGACGATACCAAGGGGCAGACTTCTTGACAACATTGGTGCCATGAAAGAACCGAACTCGACCATGTTCATCAGTAATTTGATTAATACCTTGATCCACCAAACCAATTTTGGACATGCCGGGATGTACATTATACCATGATTGAGGGTCAATTGCTGCTTCAACACCTGATTGAAAGAATATCAAAACAATAGTTGTAGCAAGGATACTGGAAGTTAAATACATTCTCTCGTATATAAGGTTTATTCCTCATAGGCATTCAGTACAAGGTATTTATACGATTTTATGTATCATGCACAATTTGCTAATTTGATCAATTTCTAATGACAAGGACTATAAGATATCTAAAAGAAAGTTGTTTCACCATTTTAAATTATTTTAGAAAAGTAACAATGATCGAAACAAGAACAAATGTAATATAACTGTGGCACGTAATACCAATGAAACTTGATTTTTCGCATAACACATATATACAAATATACATCGTATATTAATATTGTAGTTAAATTATTCTTTCAATGTACTTGGCATACTTTTTAGTAAAAAAATTAAGACATTTATTTGGTTATGTTATTATTTTGAGAAAAATAAAAGTTCCATCTTGTTAAGCTACTATGATGGAGCATTATTGAATGCATACCTAAATTAATTACAAGTTGTTTGTACTCAGTCTTACATGGTTACAATTTTTTTTATTTTCCTAACATATATCATGCGCTTTGAACTTCAGCGGTGTCCATTTCGCAGAAGCTAGAAAAAATGTACAATGTGAATAGCGTATGTAATTCAACTTATACGGCGTGTAATATTGTTTTGTACAACTGAGACTAAGAATACTTGCGTAGTTTTTCTATATGATAAAATAAAAATGGAAGATTTTAAGTTCGTAAATAATCATTTTTGGATATTTTTACGCCTTATACTTGTCGCAACTCACTTTTTTTTATACACTTTTCTTTCCTTTTAATAAAATGTCGTTATTATAATTAAGTCCTTACAATCTGTTTTAAACTGCTATTCCCAAATTATATTTCAGCAAACTTGTATTAAATCTCAATTAATACTGAAACAAACGAATTCTCAGGTCAAACTAATTTATGAGATCAAGTATAAACCAAGCATATAATTATCTTTTTCCTTTGTCGCAAATAATTGCATAATTTTATATTTGAGAACAACACATTTTTCCCATATGTAATCAAGTTTTTCCTTATTTTACATGGATAATAATATAAACATTCCATTTTATTTCATTTTGTCCATTTCAACAGAACATCAACTAGTATAAATAATAAAATAATAATCAAACTAATAAATCTCATCTTATTTTTCATCTTAATTTTTATTTTGCATCTCTACAACAAGATCCCTTAAACTATTATAGTATATATTTTATTGTACATTTTCTAATTTAGCTTTTATTCATTTCGTTTTATAAAAATGAAATAAAGGAAATAAAAATAGAAAATGTACAATAAAATATATATAGAAATAGTTTAAGGTATCTTTGTAAAATATTAAATATAAAGTTAAATACAAAGTTTTAATAAGAAAAAAATGTCGACGAAAAATAAAATGAGATTTATTAGTTTGATTATTATTTTATTATTTATACTAGTTGATGTTCTGTTGAAATGAATTAATAAAACACAAATGGAGCTGATAAAATATAATAGATGTTAAAATATGAAATGCTGTTACAGTTGAACTTGTAGTAACGGGATGAAAAAGTAGATATGTAGTAAAAGAATTAAAATAAGATAGAATATTGCCAATGCAGTAATATCTATTAAATGAGCACCAGGTTTTAAGTTGTCCAACTAAAGCAAATGTTTTATATAATTTTATATAAAACGAAATGAATAAGAGAAAAATAGAAAAGGTACAATGAAATATATATTATAATAATTCAAGGGATCTTGTAGTAAAATAAGAAGATAAAAAATATAATATCAATGAGATAATATTAAAAATAAGATGAGAAGTAAGATGTGAAGTAAGATGATATAATAAGATGAGAAGTAAGATGATCTTTATTAGTTTAGTTATCGTTTTATGTTATTTATACTAGTTAATGTTCTGTTAAGAGGTCCTTGGTAAAATGGACAAAATGAAATAAAATGGGATGTTTATATTATCATCCATGTAAGATAAGAAAAGATTGATTATATATGGGTTAAATGTGTTGTTGTTTTTGAATATAATTATTTGCGATGGAAGCTAAAGACATTTATCATGCCTGATTTATTCTTGAGTCCGCATAAATTGGTTTGACCTGAGAATTGTCTGTTTCAGGAGTAATTTGAGATTTAATATTATCTTGGATGTAATTTGAGAATATAATATTGAATGGCAGTTTAAAAGATTGTAAATATTTGATTTTAATAAAGATGTTTTATTAGAAAAAGAAGTATCAACAAAAAGAGAGTTACGACAAGCATTAGGCGTAACAATGCAATCTAATTTGCAACATTACACAAAAGTCAGAGTGTACCTGACAAGTGTAACAAAAGAGTTGAACTTCTACGACATCAGCTCATGACAACACTAATATTAGAAGCAAAAATAAAAGTGAAAAGAGTGGGATTTGAACCCACGCCTCCGAAGAGATCACGACCTTAACGTGACGCCTTAGACCAACTCGGCCATCTTTCCAATCTTATTTTTGTAAATGTATATTTTATACGTAAGGTATTTTGTAAAAAATATTAGTTAAAACACGTGATATGAGATGTAGTGTATTAAATAAATAATATGTTCAAAGTGCAATAAGTGTTTAATGTTAAATGTGAAGTTAATTTTATTGATTTCAAAATGTTCTTATATTTATACTTTTTAACTATTTTCTAGAAGTTGCTATGAATTTACATTATATAATTCAATTTGTTTTTCTTGAATTTTCTGGAAGGAATAATCGGCTTGAACCTTCGTTTTCCCGGTTTGGCCAGAGGTGTGTCCGAGGTATTTACCGAACCTACATTGACATTTTGTTATGTGTATAAGAGGTGATAGGTAAACCTGTAGAATAATCTTTCCACTACAGCTTTAGGCAGTTTAGGGATGTCTTAGGGAACCCTAATACGCCTTCAAAATATTTTTGCAGTAGTAACCAAAATTAAGTGAGCGCTCAAGCAATAATTTTTAGCGCACAATGTTTGTTGTTTTTCCCCTATGTTATTTTTTTCTTTTTTGTACTATTCTCACACTCTTTGCAGTATTTTTTTTTTTAGATGAATATTTATTTTATTAGATAATAATTAGAGATAAATTAAATACATTAATATAATGGACAAGTGTATTTTACAAATTTTTTTGGTGATTTTTACTTTCCTTTTGGCTTTTTCTCAAATTTATACGTAAATAGTCAATACTTTATATATTTGTATTGTTTTGGAACTTCTATACAAGGAAATTAAAATCTCGTATCGTATAATGGAAGTGTATAAAATGAGTTACTTTCGCTTCTTACGAATTTTTCCTCTTTCTTCTAATTCTCTTATTTTTTTTTGTCTTTTTTTTTTTCCACTCTTTTTTTTTTTATATAATATATACTGTATATACATTTAAAGCACTATGCTTTGAGTCTTCTATTTTTCACAAAGGTAAATGTTGTATAAATAAAAAGAATTTTTAAGCATAAAATTTAGTAGTCTAACATTAATCTTTCTTGTGCAGAGTATTAATTCGTCGTCTTGTTGTGGTAAAATTTATATATTCTCTATGCAAATATTACCAGCTTTTAATAATACTAAACTGATGCTGCTTCTGCCAACTGGTTCAAGGTACACTTTTTATTCTTCTTTATATTTATATGTACTGTACAATCGAACCTTGATTTAAGGTCCCTCGTCCCTCGATATAACGGAAACCTCGATATAAAGGAGATTTTTGTATACACCGAAAACTGGTGTGCAGTGGAATTACATACTAAAAGCTTGATAATCATAAAATAACTTAATTTACAAGTATCACTCACAGAGTTCATGCCACTTGAAATATTAAAGTGCAGCAATAATAAAGAGATACTCAAAGTG
>JAEPRC010000469.1:18096-35713 GCA_016758945.1 Mucor plumbeus
CCACACCTGAGATATATGAAAGTTCAAAGAAAATTCGCCGAAGTTATTATTTTTTTGCAATGCAATGGTATGTAGGGAATGTTTAAATTAGAAAATATAGTACTGTAGTTGCAAATGGAACAACTCCTCATTATTGTAAATTGAAGTAGAGTAGTAAAATAGGTTTGTTCAATTCAAATACTTTAATTGGATTTACAAAAGTTTCTTGCATATTTATAAGGAATAAGGAATAAGGAATTACATTATTATTTATTAAATTCAAGGAGAACAAATTCTTTGAACATCTCGTTACTTGTGGTTTTTATTATTTTAATCATGCAATATGTTGCATGGCAACGGCGAATTTTATTAGATTCACACAATAACATTTTTTACCTCTCTCAAATATTAGACTAAATACAAATATACTACAATCCAAAAGAAAACTAACATTTTCTCAAATCGTTAATGTGTATATATATGATAATGAAACATACTTTACCATTCCTTTTTATAAACGGGATTGCTTTCATATGTATAACAGCGGCAAACACTACTTTACAACAATTACATGTTACGCGAATTAATTTTAATAATTAGACTATATTAATAGATAAAATTGCATTGAAAACAAAGACAATAATAGTAATGTTATTATAATTGTAATTAACAAATTATATTCATTCTGTAAGTACAATATGTGAAAGAGACAAAAAAAGGGACAACGGTGTAAGGTAAGCTTTAATTGAGTGAGATGTCTGCTACGAGCATAACAGACAATTTATTTTTTGGCTTGGTGATATGAAGTTGTATTTAGATATATAGTCAAACCTCGATATAAGGTCCCTCAATATAACGGAAACCTCGATATAAAGGAGGTTTTTGCATCATGGATTAAGGATGCGGTGTGATTATCTAAGATGCCTTCATCCTTCATTCCTTTCTTAAAATTGAAGTTAATCTGTGTTTTAAATTTGATTTAAGGGAGGTCCTCGATATAAGGGACTTTTTAAAAGAAACCACGAGTGCCCTTAAATTGAGATTTGACTGTTTGTTGTACAGTTTAAGAACTAATTAATTACATATTCTTTTAATTGCACTCTTTTTTAAGTATATTGTCACAAATCCGATCATTATACAGCGATTTTTGCAAAAAATTAAGATATACCAACATTCACTAACAATAAAGTTTACTTGTTTTAAAGTGCTCCATAACATATTTAAGTATAAAAAAACTTCAAACACTTAAATTCTTTTTTTGACCTTTTTGTTGTGAATTACAAAATATTCGCTATATTAATCAACATGATTTTTACGTTCATATTATGGATCCCAATGAGCTCTATCAGGTCCAATTAAGCTTTTTTTTTCTAAAAAGTATTAATTTTTTGTAAAGATGTCCTCAAAAATACGTAAAAAAAAAAAAGAATATCCTCGGTTTTGCTTCAGAAAGACTAGTATATACCTTCATTTCAGATTTTAAATTTGAAAAAAAAATTGACAAAAATCTCATTTTCTTTACGAAAAATGTATCCAAAACGTTTGGCAATAGCTAAATAAATAGATAATTTTGTCGGGTATAATATAAAATATTCAAATTTTAAAGTTTGCTTACTAAAAGTGTTATGTATCTTCAAAAAATCTTAAAAATATCAATCGCATTTCACGCAAAATTTAATGTGAAACGTTTGTCTAAATTTTATTTAGTTGGACGTAAATTTTAAGACTGTACAAAAACTATTCAGTACACTATTCCAACTTTGCTGTTCATGAGCCATTAGACAATTTTGTTTTTGAAACATTTTTGGATGTATTTGTCAAACTGATTTTGGGGCTCAGTTATGATAGGTTTCAAGCTGTGATATGAAGTATTATTTTGATTATTTCGACAAAAAATAAACATTTTTTGAGGAAAAAAAAAACAGTAGAATAACTTCCAATGGGATCTGTCTTAAGGCTACCAAAATTAGTATCTCAATTTAAGTACTCGATTTTTTTCAATCGATTTTAGGTCAATTTAGCTCAGTGTTGTTGAGCCAATGCATCTATATACTTTGGTATTAACTCTTTTATTTCTGGACAAATATCAATGACCAATGGCCTATATAGAGAAAAAGTACATCTTCGTTGAAGATTTTACATCATTAGACCCAATATTGGGCGAAAAAATCCAAAATTCATCTAAAACCTACGTTTACAACCGTTTGATTTGTAGATGTTTCTGGTAGTTATATATCATTTAAGGAACTATATTCAAGAAACATCGAACAATCATAAGCTTCTATCAAAAAACAGAATATTGACAATAACACTTTCTTTAAACCTGTGTCATTAAATTCATTTTTTCATAATATCCCATTCATCAAATAATACAGAAGTATTGATAAAATACTACAAAATAATATTGCAAAAAAAAAAAAAAATGTTTTGCTTTTCTCTGTTATTAATAGGGAAAAAGTCCTTGAACTATCCATTTTACTGTAAACTTTTACTGCTTAAAACTGTGGTCTTTTTCTTTATAATAGCACCAAGTTAGGTTACAGATTTTTGCTTAACTGTCATTCTTGATACATCATTTTTTGTTATCTTGTATTACTTTGTACATAGTGTAATGCAATATATATTTTATGATTACAAACAGGGCTAATCTCACAAAGAAAGCATCAGGTTGGTGCGCGTCTACAATCACAAAGAGAAATATGTTTATATATAGAGTAACTGATTTTATTAGGTGCATAAAAAGTAAGATACAGTTATAAATAAAATTTATACAAGCTCCATGTAACGTTTTAATTCGTAATCAGTAACAGCATTTTGCCACAAGTTCCATTCATGTTTTCTAGTACTAACATAGTGGTCAACAAACTCATTACCCAACACTTTACGTGCAACGGAATCCTTTCTATCCATTTCAACAGTAGCTTCTTGAAGAGTACGTGCTAATCTTTCGTTGCCTGTTTGATCACCTGCAGTTTGACTTGGTCCTGTCGGGAGTTCTTGTTTTGTTTGAATACCCCAATAACCACATTTAAGAACAGCGGCTAAAGCTAAATGAGGATTAATATCTGCTCCTGATACTCTCTATGTAAGATATTAGACATAACATATAGATAAATCAAATGACTCTTATTTACCATTTCCATCCGAGTTGCGCTTGCAGATGTAGTAGGTGGGGCTATCACACGCACAGCACTATGACGAGAATCCATGCCCCACGAAACACTCACAGGAGCCCAATAGTTTTCTACAAGTCGTTTGTAACTATAGACCTGTATTAGAAGAAACAATATATATATATATATATATATATCTATATATATTGCTACCAACATGCTTACCTGTTCACTGTTGGAGCCAAAATGGCTAATATACTCGGTAATCCTCTTAATACACCTGCCAAAAACCAAACAGCATCCTTGGTTAAATTAGGTACGTCATTGCTAGGCTCACCAATAGCAAATACATTATCACCATTTTCGTTCTTCAAGCTAAAATGCATATGACCTGAACAACCAGGCTGATCACCATAAGGTTTAGCCATAAAAGAAGGCATGACATTATGCTTTAAACCGATTTGCTTCATGGAAGTTTTGAAAAGTGTACCACGATCGCCCATTTCTTTAGCTTCTTGATACAAAATGGCAGCCTCAAATACACCGGGACCTGTTTCTGTATGCCAGCTCTCAACATCAACGCGAAATTGTTTGAGCCAGTCAAAGGCATTATAGTAAAAGTCTTGGTTTTGTAAAGGTCTCAAGACTGAATAACCGCACATGCCCAATGTAAGTGGTTTAAGTTGGCTATGACCCTTCTCGTTCAAACTTTCAGTTGTCTCTACATGATTTGCAACCAATATTATGTAAACAAATGCATGCATAGATTGCATAAAATAACGGTACCTTTAAAACAAAAAAATTCAAATTCAACACCACAGTAAGGTGATAAGCCAATTTCCTTGAATTGATCAACAGCACTCTTCAACAGATTACGAGGACAGCAATATAGAGGCTTATTTGTAACAGGATGATAAAGACTTACAAAAAAAAAGGGAATGTCATTTTCCCAAGGTATACGACGATAAGAAGATAAATCAATTTTGGCAATCAAATCAAAATATTGACAATCTTTGCCAGCAAATTCACTTGGTGTAGTATAATTATTATCTTGCATATCCCAACCAAAAATGACAGAACAAAATCCTATTATTATACCACAGTATTTAGAATACAACATGTTTTATAAATATATGTATATCCATAAAATAACTTACCAAATCCACTTTCTGCGACGTGTAAAAACTTGTCTTTATGCATAATCTTACCTCTTAATATACCATCGATATCAACAGCAGCTACCTTGATTTTTGTATCATTGACAAGAGTTTTTTCAAGATTTTCAAGCGTTAAAATTATTGGTTTGGTCATTTTTTAATTTTGTTTTTTTTTTAAAAAAAAGAAGAAAAGAAAAAGGGAAATAAACAGAGGTATTCAAATATTTATGCACACTTTTAATAAGGCACTAGCAATAATGGTTACATCAATGCTCATCTGAGCTGCAATGTATTATGCTACTTGCCTAATAATCGTCATTTATTGATTGCTCAAATTAGGCAAATTTGTGATTACGCCCTATACAATAACTTTAGAGGGCCGGCAACATTTTGTCCCATTTCTCCACCCCTCAATTCAATTCAAAAGGGTAACACAAGCAGGTTGGTAGATTTGGTGGCCCACGTCAATCTGTATATTTACTCATATAAATATAAAAAAATTTCTCATATTTTATTTCTCGCTTTTTCCCTTTATTTATTTACTTGGTCTATACTTACATTTATCACCAATCATTATCATTATGTCTACTGCCACTCAAACTAGCACTGTTTATTCTTTGGATGATGTATCCAAGCACAATACCAAAGATGATTTGTGGATGAGTATTCATAACAAAGTTTATAATATTACTGAATTCGTTTTGGAGGTAAATTTGCAAAGAAAAATAAATAAGCCCGGGAACCAATAATTTACTCATCATTAATCTTTTTCTTTTGAAAATTGATAGCATCCTGGAGGTAAGTTTTTTGATATAAAATATATACGCACACGTGAAGACTTAAAAAAAAATGGGGTTACATAAAACTTAATATGAACAATTAGGTGAAGAGGTTTTACTTGATGAAGCAGGTAATTAAAATACTAAACAAAATTGGTTTTTTTTGAAAAAAAAAAAAAAAAAGCTAAATTTTGAGTGATTAGGCAAGGATGCTACTGAATCTTTTGAAGATATTGGTCATTCAGATGAAGCTCGTGAGATCTTGGAAAAGTATTTAATTGGCACCTTGGATGAAGCTGTAAGTGATACCTTTAAAGGGATAAAAAGACATCAGGAATTTTTAATCTAAATGTATGTGTGCGTATAGTCTCAAAACAAGGATCATAAGTTTAACGTTATTCGTGCTGGTGAGCTTCCTGAAGAAAAGAAGACTTCTGGATCGTAAGTTTTTTTTTTTTCTTTTTTTTTATGGAGATACTAAACTTATTGTATTACATAATAATATAGATTCCTTCGTGTTGTTTTACCTGCTCTTGCTGTTGTAGGTGTAATTGCTTATAAACTTATTCTTGCTCCTCAACGTCAATAAGTTTTTTCTTGAAATAAAATACTAATACAAATATATCAACAAACTAGTTATTGATTGCATATTATAAACAAATACATTTTGAATAATCTTTTGTAGGTGAAATACACATTTGTATAAATTACACCTCCTCCTCTCTTTATTTATTCTTGTTCTTCATCTTTTTCATTCTTTTCCTTCTTAATTTTCAAAATGGGTGCAATTGGAAAACAACAATTAAATAACATAACATATCAAATTATTCTACATCAAATTGGTTTCTTACTTACAGGATTATGTACAACGCTTGGTGTGCAATGGTTATTTTATAGAGGAGCGGCAAGTAAGTCTATATCAAGAAGAAAATGTTCACTCTTTTAATGAATATATATACATAAGCTTCCATGAGTCTATTACCTCAATTATCTTCATATACGGGCATGTTACTTGTCGGTCTATTTGTACCTATTTTATTAAAAAAAAAAGAGCAAATGGCATTACAAAACAGAACAATTTTCTCTAAAGAAGAAACAGATGACCATTTATTCAAAGATCATGTATGTCTAATCTATTACCCCTAGATTTTATCAATAAACTAAATATCATTCCCAATCTCCCTAGTTAATATCATCCACATTAGATACAAACACTCTGGTAGAAATTACACACCAAGATCAACAAGCTAATTTGAAATTGCCTACATCTGCTTACATGAAAGAGGAAGGTCCAATTCCACATTTTTCAATCATTAAGTTAGCTTCGTTGGATATAATTTCTAGTTTTGCTTTAACTATAGGTTTTTCAATTATTGGAAGCGGAATGTATCAAGTTATTTACAGTAGTGTTGTTATTTGGTGTGCAATTTTTACTTGGTTTTTCATGGGTAGAGCATTATCTCAAATTCAATGGTTGGCCATTATTGGTACAAGTATTGGATTAGGAATAAGTTCATTAGATAGCATTAGAGGATCGCCATTACAGACGGATGTCTTTGCAACATCAACAAATCAAGAAGGTATTTTATCTGTTAATTGTGTAAGGGTAATACTTGTTTACACTTTTTGCTTTATATTTTAGATACAACAAGAAATGCATTATTTAATGGAACTTTAATGACATTAGGTGGCACACTTATCTCAGGTACCAAAGAAATAAAAAAGTCTATTATTGATTGCCACTTGAACTGACTCGTATAAACTATTATTTTGTTTATATTTAGCATGCATATATGTATATGCCGATAACATTCTCTCTAAAAGTGATAGACAACCTTTGCCTGCAAGAGTTTGTTGCTGGATGGGTGTTTATACATCTCTTTTTACTTGGTTATGGATTTCCTTATACACATTGCCTCAATTAAATGATATCATTCATATTGATGTTGATACATCTACCACAAAAGTACTTTTTATGTATTTTATAGTTACAATTGCAAATGCATTACACTCCTGGAGTTATTACGAGTTAATTGAACAAACTGGAAATGTAGCAACTGGTATTTTACAAGGATTGCGTGCTATATTAGTGTATTCAATTAGCCATGTATGGTATTGCCAAGAAGATTCTGCACAATGTAAGTTTTGCATGTCTCTTTGATAACCAAGTTCTAATAATAGTATAGGTTTTACAACATCCAAAGGATGTGGATCACTCATTGTTATTGGTTGTGTATTGGTATTTACATTGGGTAAAAAATAAATTTTAGATAGAAAATAAGGTTTACAACGATGAATAATATAATTTGTCGAAAACAAAAAATATCCCTTAATAGAATAAACACATCTGAACATATATGTAAAGTTATGTATTAGTAACACTGAAATTGAAACGATGAAAATTATTTAAAGATGATAAATTTAGAAATTAAAAAATGTTCAGCCGATTGGAGACTCTGGATGGTAAATTTAGTTGACTTTTTTAAGGCCAACCAATCATCCAATGTACTATGATGACCATGGAGGTTTTCCATATGCATTAGTTTTGCACGTTCGCAATAGAAATTCAGGCAAAAACAAGCCGAAAGAAAAACTCTTTCTTCAAGTCTACATGAAAATCAAAATTACCCAATAAAGAGGGTCGTTCATGTCCCGAAACAAAAATGTTCTACTACATTTGCGCTTAAGTGAACAAAAATTCACAGATAAAATCTGAGATCCTATTTAAACAAGAATGCCACCGACTTGTGGTTAAAATATTTGAATTTTATATCATGTCGTAAAAGTATTTGAAGGAATAATTCTAAGCTTTATATATCAAAATGTTTTGCATTAAAAAAAGTGATATATTAAATGTTTCAATAATAGAAAAAACATGGAATTTCATAGATTAGCAAAATGTTACATTAAAAGAAATAAAAGGGAACCTATTAAAAGGCGGGGTACAGCTTCCCCCAGGTTCTCTCAATTTGTCCAAGGGTGGGTGGGGGGGGGGGAGGGGAGGGAAGGAAGGAAGTTATGGGAACAATAAAAAAACTATAATTGGATTTTATATAAATACCATTTTTTTCCTTTTTTCTCTTACTTGATTTTTTTTTTTAAAAAGAACAAAAAAAAATATTTAATACAATATGTGGATGGAAACAACAGAAAATACTACATTTGGTACATATTTATAATACAAATTGTATATAAGAAAAAAAATTTGATAGTTTATTTTAGATAAAAGTCAAATTCAGCAACAACAACAACAATCTGAAGTATTTGACCATTATTTAGAAGATGATGATACAGCTACAGATACCGGAAGAACTATGAGCAGTATTGCAGATAATCAACTTCATCATGATTCTCCTCCTTTTGTTGATAATATTGAAGAATCATCTACTACATCTTTTGAAAAATTCATGAAGGATCCTGTTAATAACCGCGTATCTAGATATCAAAATACTTATTTCATGGATGGTGGAAATCGTTTTATTTCAGTAAGCTATTTATAAATGCAATTTTCTCACATTTTATTAATTTTATAATTTTGCAGTTACCAACATTGGGTAACACAAGTACCAAAGCAGCATCTCATATTTCAAGAATATTTGAAGATTGGCTTCAAAATAAATTGTATTATCAAAGCGCAAATGATGGACTTGAAAGATTACCAATCTTGGAAGATTCTGTAGAGTTACTTGCTGAAGATGTCGTAAACAAGTTGAAATCAAGAAACTCTGTTAGAGGTCTAACAGGCCTTTCTCGTATTTTGATTAAAATTAGAACTGGTCATGTCTATACTTATCATCAATTAGAAGATGGACAACCACTTATTACAGCTGATATGGAAGATTTCTTTCAACAATTTCCATTATTTGTTGAAATTATAATTTATACAATGCCAAAAGAATCAGATCAATCATCTGATGATGTTCAACTTTTATTAGCTGTTGAGAATATTACAGTTAATCCATCTGATCCTTATCACATCAAGGAAGATATTCAACTAGTTGCTTAAAATATATACTAGTAAAATGTCATAATTAATACCCTTCTCTTCCTTTTCTTCCCTTCCTTCACTCCGTTCCCCCTTCTCGTCCCTTTTTTTGTACATACACTGATAATACAAGTAATAAATCTTTTCCTCTTTTTAATAATTTAATCGGTATCAGAGTCGGTATAAGATACCAAAGTAGTTGTTGCTTGTTCATCATTGTGTCGTACCTTCTTTCTCTTTTGAATTGGTTTCACAACTTTAACGTCATTTAGTTTCATTAATTCTTTATCTCTAGAGAATTTAGTTGTAAAAGGCTTGGGATGATAAAATGGATCTGTCTTTAAACGAGTTCTCACAGATGCCAAATGGCCCAATTTTCCAACTTTGTTATTTTTACTTGAATTAAATAGTGGTGCCACTGCCGCATCTAATCTCTTTTCGTCTAGTAAATGTGTTGCATTATATTCAATTGATTTAGCTCCAATAACATCACTTGTTGTTTCTGGTAACAGCTCAATTTGAAGTGAATGCTTATCTCGAATTTTTTCTGTTTCTTCTACAATGAGTTTATCTTTCTTTTTTTCTTGTCTAAATTGTTTTCGTAATTGCTGTGATTTTGTATATGGATCTGACCATTGTGTTTCATTGAGTGTTTGTAATTGTGTTAAATGAGGTGCTGCTTCTTGTATAATTTTCTTGTCTTTGATACCATGTTCAAGACGATACATGGGATCTGATTCAAGTTGTTCTTTCTGTTCTTTATCTATAAAACATTTTTTTTTTTTTTTTTTTAGTATTCAAGGCATATCTTGATCAACGCAATATCTACCTTGTAATTGAATCACTTCTGTATCTTCTGCATTCCATTCTTCAACCTTTTTGCGAGCTCCATCAACAACAACGTAAGCCGCATTCTACGAAAATAATTTTTTAGGAAAATCATAAGGAGCACAATCATACATATTATTTTACCTTGGGATCTGTATGAATTTCAATCCAATTATCACACAGATGACACTTCATTCTGAACTGAAGGATGGGTGTGCTATAATATTTGCCAATTTGTTTCTTTTGTGCATTATATCGTACACCTACAACACGAATATATCAATTAAATATTTGTATAAATTCACTCAAATTTTTTCATATACCTTGGCCAATGTGGTTCTCACACCCACTGCACCAAATATTAAAGGGTAATTCAAATCTACATTATAAGAAATACACATCAGTATGCTTCCCAGAATAATTAATGGGTTTGATCAGCACCTTACTATCAGAATACCTTCGTCAAGTTTCCTTGCTCTATCGCCAAGGGCATGTTTACCATAATGTGTATTGATAGAACCCTATAGTACATATTAATTTATCATGAACTATGTCAATTATTAATCATGTAAATACCTTTTCAGGTGTCCAATCTGGCGGGTAATACTTATTAAATGGTTGCATAGTATGGTTAAAACGAAAGAAAGGTAAAGAATAGTGGCTTATGTATTGCGGCACAGTAAGTTAATAATCAGCATTTTATGCAGCAAAAATACATCTAATTAGATACCCTTTACACAGTGCTACGCTTCAATATGATATTCTATTTCTGTGTCTTTTACATCCATGTGTTCACTTTCTATACTATAAACTCTTCTCAATTTAATGTGTAAATAAGGCAACCACAAAGTGAAAAGGCCATTATCATCATAATAGATCTGGCTACGACACTCTTTACACTTAACAAAAAAAAAAAAAAACATTCTCAGGCTCTCCTGTACTAATTGTTTACAACTTGAAGAACAAAAGTTATAAAGCTAGATTTTGAGTGAAAATTCTAGAAACATGGTAATTCACTATAAAATAATCTAACTTTTACCAAATTAAGATCTACGCAAATTTGGCGTAAAACGTTAGTTCTTAAGTGAATGAAGATTTGATTCAATTTAAACTTGAAGACGACAGAAGCTATCCTTACATGGGGTTGTTATGTAATTATAAAAGTGATTACATGTAAGTAGACATTCAATGTTGAGCCTTATTTCTCGTTTATAAGAAATATTCATAAATAAGTTACATGCTATAAATTAGTGGGATCAAAAAAATTTCATGTATTTTCTGATAAATCATGAGGCGTTTTTTAACTCAAAATGATGCTGAATACCTAAAGCTTTTGTCAAATCCAGTTATGGGAGCCATAACAGTACTATCAATCCCAAAATGTTAATAGATCCAGAAAAGTATAAAATACATAAACTTGGGTAATAGATAGAAGGTTACGAGTATAATGGTTTATTTCAATGGATAAGAAAACTATATAAAAAACGAATTTATTTCTTGCCAGACTTCTTGATACCACCACTGACTATAAAACAAACATCAGAACAAAAAATCCCATTACAGATTAAAATAGCTTAAAAAAAAAACTTACGCAAAGGTCCCTTTCCAGATGCCTTTTGTTGCATTTCCTTCAACTTCTTGGCTTCTTCCATCTTCTTCTTCTTGAAGGCAAGATCCTCCTATTTAATTTTTTTTTCAAAAAAAGGCGTTTAGATTTCTTATCAAAATACAACGAAATGTCCTTACTTCATCTTCAAAGTTCTCAGCCTTCTTGGGCTTCTTGAGAGGCTTAAGTTTACCACCTTTTATTGATATGTTAGACACTTCTACATTTAATGCATATATTGATGAATTTACCTTGTCTACCAGACATTTTAAAGAAATTAGTGCAAAGTATAAATGAGGCTTTTTACTATTGCATCTTTGCTTTATATAAAAAAAACTTTTTCAGCTGGTAGTCATTAATCTTCCGATTTAGTGCGTCACTTAATTCATGATTCAATTGGTAAAAAGATTTGTTATTGACATTGCCATTATTATAAAGTAGTAGAGCAAAACATCGAAAATGATGTTTGACATTCAATCAAGTCAAAAAAGACATTTCTGGATGACAAAAGTTTAGTAGAGTTAGCGCATACCGCAACTTAGTCTCTTAAAAAAGCCTTTATATCTTATAGCCAATGCCCAAAAGAATTATAGCAAACCAAGTTTGAATTGAATTCAAATCATCGATTCTTGCCAAAAGAAAAAAAGAAAAAGAAAAAAAAAAACCAAATGTACAATTATGTGAACTGGCGTTTTACCTATCAAATTTACAAAACTTAGCTCAATTAAGCTATTCCAGTTCTCATTTTTAAATCCAAATTAGCTGAGAGCCTCATTACAACGTACATCGTTATTAACAGTATTCGATTGTTGCACGTTTATCATACTTTATCGTCGTTTTTGTGATGATAACTATGAAATATTGGTTTTTCTGAATATGCGGACAATTGAAAAAAAAAAAAAGCGCCCAACAGTATGCGTTCGTCAAATTTACAATTTATTTTCACTTAAATATATAAAATAAAAATGCTACTTGTATTTTAAAATGTTAGAGTTTGCGACTCTAATTTTTTATTATGATTGATATAGTTGTAACAACTATGATAACTCTTTGAAATGTAATTTTCAACTACCAGTAAGCACGACGGAGTATCAATTGAGGCTAGATCCTCAAATCAATTTTCGATCATTTTGACATCAAAAATAAAACTTTCATTCCATACAAAAAAAAAAAAAAAAAATTTGACATCAAAATATTTTGTTTCTCTTTTGCTATGAAATTTTAATATATAAAAGTAAATACATTTAATAAACTTTCTAATAGATATCTGTGTACTCTATATACTGGTAAAAATTTTGCAACAACAGCATAAATATTCGTTGTTTTAGATTCAAAAAACCTAAAAACTGTTTTTCTTGTGAAACACCAAATTTTGAATAGCAAATACGAAAATTTATCATCTCATATAAAAAACCGAGTTTATCTCGTCATTTTGTACTAATATTTATGATAGTAAATTGTGTCGTTTTTTGGGTTAAAAGTACGATATCCCGATTTCATGGACAAATCCCTTATGGTTGTAGGCAAAAAATCCATCAAAACCATCGATTTTTCATTGTTCCAAAAATATTTTCCAAATCACCTAAAACTAATATATTATGTTAATAATGAATACAGACAATGATTCCACATGATTTTGAGCAGACAAAAGATCAAAAACTGCTATTTTTATAGTTTGTTTTAAAACCGATATTTTCGTATTATGGTCACTTTATGGTAAATAAAGGCGCTTTACTATCCACAATTTTAGCAAATAAAAAATATTGTCGCTACAAGGGCTTAGCAAACTATCTCATGTCAAGTTTTAAAGTTGATTGAATTACATAGAAATAGTATAGCAATTCTTGAGAACCGCTGAGACTTTGAAAGCTCTTATCTAAATTAAATAATATCTGCTTACAATAGATTCAACACATACAAGAATTTAGAAAAATATTAATATTTGAATTGAACATAGAATAATAACTTACTTTGCTTCAAAATTGTTTGAATCTCTTATTTAATTTAATGGTACAATCTACAATGAAAGACGGCATGATGGTTGCTCTTTTAGGTCAGATGCCCACGTTTGTAATATAAGTTATTTGTATATTTCCTCATTGTTCAAGCTAAATATAGCATCTTTTTAGCTACCTTTTGCTTTGATCTCTTTGTCTTTTATTATGCGTTGGCTAATTTTATCATATGTATCGCCCTTGATCTCAAAAAGCAAGGTGCATATACTGCCCCAGTCACCTTAGAGTGACTCGCACGAGCCTTAATCGGATGCAATTAATTCATATTGAACACAACATTCTACCACAAGTTTTTAATTTAATCCCTTTTCTTTTACTCTTTAAGTTTTTCAAGGTAAATATGGTACATCCCCCAAGCAATAGCTCTCGATTATCAGCTTTGAAAAACGCCAGACAAAGTGCATCCAAAACCAAACAATCTGGAATAACAGATTTTCTTAAAAAAAGCCAATCAATTGTCCCTGCACAGCATCAACATCATCGTACTTCACGTCTTTCATCACAACCACAAAAACAACTGCAACAACCACAACAACAAACACAAAGACAAAAGAGTCCAATATTATCAGAAACACAAAATACATCAACTAGTGTACAAAGCAATAAAATATTAAATGGTGTTGTTGCTTGTCTCGACGTGAGGTAAATTAAGGTTTTATATATATTATATATATCTCATGCTTGCTACTAGATCCTTAATATTTCTTTTTTCTACTTTATTTTTCTAGGACTGAAGATGGTGACGATGTGTCTCAAAACTTTGAAAGAGCTCTTCAATCAATGGGAGCAAAGGTATGTATATTTTATCTCGTTTGTATATAAAACTAACTTGTTTAATTTAAAAAAGACTCGACGAGCATTTAGTGGTAACATTTTGTTTACATGATAAAACGCGCGAAAGCCTTAATTAGCTGATTTATATACTTTTACTTCAATACAGATTCCATCACTCACTTAATCTTTAAAAATGGATCACCAGCAACTTTAAAAAAAGCAATGAGCAAAAATGTATTTATCATTAATTTATTATGGATCTCGAGATGTAAACGTGAAGGCAAACGATTACCAGAGAAAGATTTTATAATAGAACGACCGCAAGGACTTGTAATCGCAGGAAAGAAGAGACGAAAGTCGATGGAACCTGGCAAAGTTAGAGCATTAGTTTTAAACGAATTAGAAGCATCATGTAAGTTGAGTTCGATCTGGGCTGAGGTTGGGTTGATTTGCTGTTGGTTTAGACAAGTCAATAACAATTACAGTAGTATCATCATCCAGTGAAGGTTCAACCAACGATGACTCCTCAAAAATAGAAACTAGAAGACAAACAATAGCAACAAGTAGTTGGACAGCGAGAGATTTTAAAAGGCCTACAGCTGCTGAAAGTTTAAATAGAAAGAGACATATTCAAGAAGCGGAAGCGTATGATGAGGAAGGCGAAGAGGAAATCTTACAACCTAGGCTTTCACTTCCTATCTCAGTGGAATCTATTGCGAGCCGCCATGTATCTAAAAAGCAAAAAACACCTAATATCATTTCTGTTCATGCACCAAGCATGCAAATGAAAGAACAAATCAAAGCAAGATTTTCCATTGGCCAAGCACCAAGTAACAAGCCAGTTACAAAAACGGATAGTAATAATAATAACGGTAATACTACTACTACCAGTGATAAAATAGATGATACCCTACGCCATATAGATCCTTTAAGATCAACAATGTCTTCACCTACACAAATTAACTCGACCCCGATCAAGAGAAAACGTCGATTGACAGGTTCATTAAATCGACCCTCAATTTCAAGTACAATTGAGACATTGCAATCTCCTAAATTGGAGATAAACAATAAGCCTCAAACGATTGTTTTGACTAGTGTGACCCCATCTCATCGTAAGAAATATGAAGAAATAATCAAAAAGCTTGGTAAATTCCAAATCGCTACAGAGTAAGTTTTTATTGTTTACATAATATCCGCCTGAATTTAACCAACATGTGTGTGAATATTTATAGAGTGACAGAAAATACCAGCCATGTTTTAGGTAATTGTGTAAAGATTGGGCTAGATTTAACAAATTATTTATACCAATTCTTGATTTTTTTTTTTTTTTTTTTTTAGTTGGAGCTCAAAGAAGAACGAAATCAGTGACTTTAGGTTTCTTACGAGGTGCTTGGATTTTGAATCCTGAGTGGTAAGGATTTGCATAATTTATATTACATCATAAAAAAGCTAAAGCTGGATATTTGAACTAGGCTTATCCAGAGTGAGGTCAAAGGGGAATATTTAGTAGAGGACAACTTTGAGTTGTTGGATTGGTATCCTCGAGCCAAAGCAGCGAGGGGGCGTGAGAGATTATTGCCACCATCAACCCGTATTAAAATACAATCATCATCAAGCGGTCTTGATTTTATCAAGGATTTAGTTAAATTAGCCGGTGGAACTATAGTAGAAAGCAATGAAGAAGCAGATATCATTATTTGTGATAAGACTAAAACGTTACATGATAAAAAAATGGTGACAGATCATTGGTTGTTTGAATCAATTGAACATTGGAAATGTAAGTGTATAAATTTAAGAGTTTTTCACAATGTTATTAATATAGTCATTTTCTTGTGTATGGAACAAATCAGATATGCCAATAGATAACTACCATGAAAAGAAATAAAACAATTATATACTACTAATTAATATTGTGAATTATACCCACACAAATACTTTGCATTAATTTCATGTCATGTGTTGGTTACACTATAAAACCTAGTTGTAGGCCAAGTTTTAGTTAGTCGTTCATTTTATATAAAAAGGGTGGTAGATTCTTTAGTTTCTTTTCTTTTGTTATTACATTCTTTCACTAGTAATTGAATAATAATAGCAATAATAATATGCCTGGTCCTGCTACAATTTTCTCATTAGGCGCTGTTGGCGCTGCCGCTGTTTACGTTAATCGTAGAAATTCACAAACATCCGAATCTGATAGTATGAGTCCTATCGCATTGGCTAGAAGAAGATCAAGCACAGTTCAGCCTGACCATGAATGGGCTTCTCGAATGCAACCTGAATACCTTTGGCGCAGAGATAATGGCGTTAGTTTCAGCCATAATTCCGAGCCAAAATATCCTACAGGTCAGAAGGATCTCCATCAAACATCTAAATAATTAAACTTTTTTTTTTTCTTTTTTTTTCTTTTTATACATTCACATCCAACAGCCGTTTACAGCTATTTCATTCCCTCCATATTTTCTTGAAATAAACTGACTTTTTTTTTAAAAAAATTAATTGTATATCTGTTTTGCGTGGGTGAACTCGTATTTTCCTTTCCATGTTATCTTTGTAATATAGTCATGAGTTTATATATATATATGTATATATATATATATTCGCTTTATAGTATGTGAGAATTAAACAAATGTCGTTTATTGTATTTATGAAATATTGCGCACCATATATGTTGATTGAATTAACAGAATTTTTAGGACATTTTACAATTAATTAACTAAAAAATCTATTAGACCCGAGTTTGCATCATTGCTTGGGTGACCACTCCAAATTAATAAAGCAAATTATAAATGTTTCTTGCTTTTATATTCTTTTTCTTGAATCAAGGTCCGTGTATATTCGTCCGATATGCATAAATCATGGATGTTATTGGCTAATAATGATGCATTCTGCTTCATAATAACTATCAATAAAAATTCAGGCTTAACATCTCATTTTATCTTATTTATTGTCAACGTATATATATAAATACAGCAGTAATATATGTGGTGTTAAATGTAAGTATATGGCTCAAATGTATTATATATACAATCATGTTTGAAACACAATAAAATATCACATATTGGTGTCTTGCTGATGCAAAGTTATATCGTAAAAGTCTATTTTACTCATCTCACATTCCGTATAAACAAATGGATTAGCTTCAACTATTATAGACTGATAATGATTAAGCATCAATCTCCCAAATGGATGAGTAACTAAGTGGTATTTTGATTATGAAATTGTTTTTTTTTAGTAATCTTGCAGTAAATAGTGAAGTTTACTAAAATAAAAAAATATTTGAAAAATAAAAGCGGTATGGATAGAAATACAATTATAATCAGCTAAAGTTTTATTACAAAAGATTTCTGAAGATTAAGTATTAAATATAATTGAAAAAGTATA
>JAEPRC010000470.1:0-35661 GCA_016758945.1 Mucor plumbeus
TATCTGCTCGATGAGCCATTGCTTGAGCTCGAGCTTGCTTGAGTAACTTTCAAATATTTTAAACTCGGCTACTGCTTGATAAAAGTGCTTGGGCTCGCTTGGGCTCGGCCATATTGCGAACGCTAGTTACAAACAAATAACGCAAAAAGATACCTATTATTTGAGATACTATTTGTCACTCTTGCTTTATTTTTCATAGAGTTATTAGCTTTCTTCGAAAAAATCAAATTTTGGACGAAGGTACACAAGGGGAAAATTCATAATTTTTCAAAATTAATTTTATGATAAAATATAATAAAATTAAATAAAAGAATCATTTTTGGCTAATAAAGTGTATGTTTAAACGGTTGCTATCTCGAGTTATAGTCCACCAAAGCTACGTTTTTGTATGCTTTTAATAGAAATAGCTTTATAAATAGTGTATAAACTTAATTAGAATTTTTACTAGATTTATTCTTCTCCTTTTTATGTCTGTTTTAAAACAATACTTTTTAAGATTGCTCTAAAATTGCAAGAGTTATCAACTAAAAAGTAGATTTTGTGGCAATTTTTTCCGTATTTTAAGGTACAGCCAGCATAAAACGGAGTTTGATAATTCAGACCCCGTAATTCGAGCCTGATATGTAGTAAATTTGTCCTTTGAAGGGGTTTTCTGGTGCAATATTTAGGGCAACTTTGTAAAAAATATTCTAACATACACATTCTGATCTCTTGTAAATGAAGAAAAATTCCAGCAAGTTTAGGTTATGTTGTTACTTCAAACTTTGTTGCTGCAAGTAATGAAGATTTCAAAGTAATTAAAGATATAGTAGATTTCTACTTAGATTATAAAAAAACCCATAATACAATGCAAATGCAATTAAATTACAATAAATGGGCTTTTCTCAAAAGATTAGAAAACATTTTCAGTGTTTACATCTAGTAAAAAATTTTGGACCTAAAACTGCCGTTTTTTTTAATTTTTGGGGGGGGGGGGCCAATAATATTTAATATTATAACAAAATAAGGGACGTGTGGAAAGAAAAAGTTCCCTTAAATATAAATTCGAAATAAGGGATTTTAAGCTGTAAAATTTGTCCACCAGCCTTCGGTGCTTCTGTGAGTACAAAAACATCCTTTATATCGAGGTTTCTGTTATATTGAGGAACACTATATCGAGATTTGGCTGTAAATGTAGTACTTAATAATACCGATGACTATTTAGAGTAGTAGCCTACTTGGATCTGTATTCATAGAAATTGTATTTCAATTTTCAGTTGCTTTCAATAAGAATGAGCAGCAAGCTAATAAGTGTACTTTAGTGATGATTATCTCAATACACAACAGAATTTGAGTATTGCTCTTTAAGAAAGCTGTGTACGATATGCGTGTCTCCTTGCACGTAGATTTGGAAGTTGTTCGGATTCAAATTTGGAAGTTGTTTGGATTCAAATTTGGCAAGATAGGGTTTTGTTCTCGGTTTCTCAAGATTGTAGAAATTAAGTTTTAGATGATTTCCAGGTGTTTTTCAAAACTTTTTTGCCCAATATTGAGTTACAAGCATAAGTGTTATGTCAAGATACATCATAGGTCTCACATCCAAGGTCTCAGTCTATAATTGGTGTTATAGTAGATCAATGCATCTGTATTGATCTACATCATATTCTTAGATAGTAAGACCCTCGTAATAGTTATAATAATGAGTGTGTATAAATACATCCAAAGGATGTATCGTTAATAAAAGTGTAATATTTTGGCAAGATTATTCTTAAAGATTCTTTTGACATTTCAATAAGATTTTCAACGAAAACGTACTTTACCTTCACTTTATGGGCTATTGACATCTGTCCAAAAATTTAAGGTTAATACCAGAATTTATATAGGTACGCTAGCTCAACGCTTTGACCACAACAGATCTAAAATTATTTGAAAAAATGAGCATCTAAATCGATGTGTTTATTTTTTGTAATTACAAGATACTGTAGGTCCCGTTAGAAACTACTCTGTCTTTTTTATTTAGCAAAAAATATCAATTTTTTGCCAAGGTAATCAAAGTAATAATTCATATTATAGCTTAAATTATATCATAACTGGGTCCCAAAATCGGTTGGACAAATTGGTCAAAAAATGATTCAAAAAACAAAACTGTTTAATGGCTCTTACACTGCAAAGAAAATTGAACTAGCATATTAAATATTTTTTACCCGGTTTTAAATTTTTTATTTACCTAATCAAAATGTTGGCAAATGCTTCAAGTTATGTTTTGTGGAAAATGCGATCGAAAATTTGAAGGTTTTTTGATAATATCCGCCACTTTTTTTAAATTCTTTCAAATCTAAAAAAATAAATATAATGTACACCTAAATTATCTATCAATCAAGCTATTGATAAAGTTTCTAGCTACATTTTTTTGTAGAGAAAACAAGATTTTTGTCATTTTTTTTTTTCAAATCCAAAATTTAGGTCAAAGGTATAATGGCTTTTTTTCTTTTTTGGAGCACAAACCGAGGATTTTCTTTTCTTACATATTTCTGAAAATATCTCAACGAAGAATCAATATTTTGACTACAACTAAGTTGAATTTAACAGAGATTAACAAGGCCCATGACATGAAAAAAAATAAATGTTGCTTAATTTAACAAATATTTTGAAATTTACCACAAAAAAATGTCAAAAAAAGGAAAAAGAAAAAAAGTACCCAGAATATTTTTATACTTAAATATGTTTTAAAGGACTACAAAAAAGTAAAGTTGATTATCAGCAAGTATTAGTATAACCTAATTTTTCGTTAAGATATGAAGAGCCAAAGTTTTAATTTTAGCGGTGGAATACCTGCGAAAATCTGAAATATTAGCACTGAAAAAATTATACCAACTATAAAAATTAAGATATTTTTGAACACTCGTTCTTGGGTTAAAGTTAAATATCTCAGGTGCATTGACATAATTTTTTTTTTCAATATTATTTAGTGTAAAACAAAGTAAAGCAGAGATGAAAAGTGAGGGCCGTTATCAATTATTTGAAAATTCAAATTCTGCTTGCGCAGGTACCTACAAATATATATATTAAAAACCATTTTAACTTATACCCAGTCTAAGCATAAAAATAAATACCCAAGATAAACGAGAAAGCTAATGAAAGACTTCATTAATTTTTTGCCATAGATGCAAATGAAAATTGATGTATACTATGTTAAATCAGAATAAATTATATAAATGCAGCATCTTTGGGTGCCCTTTTAATTCATCTACTATTTATGAAAAAAAACATTTAAAAACTTTATATCCTATCACTTCAGCTTCAAATACTATAACCAAAAAGATGAAGCTACCTAATATTGCTGCGACATCGCGACTAAAATCAAGTGAATTTATATTAGGATTTTCTCATGATCTTTTTCTCGGAGTTTAATATAGAATACACATAACCTTACAGTTGGTTTCTGCCTTGAAAATATATCCCCTTATACAGTAGTACAAACCAAAGCTCAGGCTGGGATGATATCATTACAATACTACGCAAAAGAACATAATCAGTGAAAATCAGTAAATGAATGCATGATATTCGGTATTTTATATTTTGGAAATAGTCAAAAAACTAGAAAAATGATATCAAGAGATCTATATATGATAATGCATAAATTATTGCCATTTTATCCAATAATCTCTTATCTAAATTTGTACCTGAAATAAACAATAACCTAAATAAAATCCCTGTGATTAAATGTAACACAAAATCATCATTTTACATTTATGACGAAAAAGAAAGATACGATATTTTGTATAGTATTTACATGCAACACAGTGTCCAAAGTGCTAAACCAAACAAATCAAACTTTGGAGCAATGATTTAAAGCCATGTCTTTCTCTTTCTGTTTGATTTAATAATACAACTTTTTTTGTGGGGTACATCAGCCTACTATAACCTTATTTTAAATGGTTTAATTTATGCTCAGATTTGTTCACAAGGAACAAAATGTACCTTAAAAATTCAACATGTTCTCATTTGTTTTTAAAATACTCTTATCAAATATTCTTCTCTTTTTCTCTCCTCCCCCTTTTTTCTCTGTTTAATGGTTATTAAATTTCAATTTACAAAAATAAATAATATACAATGTTCAAGAATAATGAAATGCTCCATTTATTAGAATCTTCTGAAGAGGACGATAGTGATTCTTCTTTTCATAAAAGACAGTCTAAGAGTACTGCCACACCACCATCCGGAATTTCCAATTTATTTAATAACTATAGAGATGAATTAAAGCCATTGAATGCGTTTATTGCAACAACAAAACCGCCTCCTATCCTGCACAATCAACAACAAACTAGTGACCAGGATATTTCGTCTTCTTCTTATAGATCATCTGCATATTTTACAGCATCCTTACCAAATAGCGAATTTATAGAGGATAATTGGAACAATGACAATCAAATAGAGGAACAAACAGCAGTTGGAATCGCAACAAAATCACCTTCATCGCCGCACTATTTATCCAGAACAATGTCATCTTCTAACTATTTCGATAATCAAAGCGATTATGAAGTGATATTAGATGATGGCACTAGACAAAAGCGAACCATTTCCTTGTCTACAGTGCAATTGTATCCTTCTCATCATAGCAATAATGATCAAATCAAAAATAGCAACAATGAATATTTGTCAATATTAGGCAAATGGATAACCAAAAAAAGTGGAAATAACAATAGGTAAAACGTATCTCTGCTTAGTATATTATTTGTCTTTACCAACATCTATCACGTTCAGAAATATATCGACATCGAAACGTCTCGCTACATCTGCTGATAATTCTACAAAAAGTAATATACCCTTATCGCTATCATCGTCTTCAGATGACGATGGCGATGATGACCAAGGTGATGACAGTAATAAAAAAAGGAGAAAATGCAAGCAACTATTTAATACTTCAAGCTTAAAACGATACACAAGACATTGGTCAAAAATCCAAAATCAATATCTGACACTATCTCACAAACAAAAAATGGTATTAAAGTGTAGTTTTGCGTATATGATTGGCTCTCTTTTCACATTTGTACCGCAATTAAACGCATTATGTGGTACTCACATTGCTAGTCATATGGCAGCAACTGTAACTGTATTCTTTAATCCAGCAAAAACAGTGGGCGGCATGGTTGAAGCTGCTGGTTTTGGCTGGCTTTACACAATAGCCGCATTAACGCTTAGTTTAGCAAGCATGTATACTACAGATTATTTTCTTGAAAATGATATGGAATTAGTAGCCTATTGTGTATCTTTGGGTGTATGGCTTGCTGGTAGCACATTTGCCATATCATATTTGAAAGCCAAATTGAATACTCCAAGTGTAATGACAGGTATAATTAATACTTATAGAAATACATGCAGCCCATATTTAAATTTAAATTGATTGATAGCCTCAGGATTAGCTTTTATTATACTTTTTACTGTCATTGTTAGAGAAGGATCAGGAAATGAAGCAGAATTTGATCTCGACATCATCACAGAAACATTTGCTATTGTTGCAATTGGTACCATAATTTCGGTAGCTACCTGTGTGCTAATTTGGCCAATGACAGCAACCAAAAAACTAAGGTTTGTGCAAATCAGGGCGGCATTGTATTTTACAAAATGCTATTTTATACTAACTTGTACTCTTCTCAGGACTAATATTGACTCAAGTCTATCATCTACTCGTATTTTGCTTAAATTATTAACAAAAACTTTCTTACTTGACGCAGATCTTCCAGAATTTACAGCTAATAAAACCTTGGAAACTGCATTAAAAACGCATCGAGCTAGTTTTACAGCTTTAAAACCAGCATTGAAAGATGCTAATCTCGAATTTTACAATTTAGAAATGCAATATCATGCTCGAGGCTATAAAACTATTGTAAAAAGTATTGAAAGACTTGCACAACATATTGGTGGTTTAAAAAGTAGCTGCGGCCTTCAAGTAGAAGTTATGCAACAAACAACATTGACTACACCCATTACGAAAGTTCCAGGTTATGGTTCCATCAATGATAATAATAAAAAGCCTACAATAGAAACATCTACATCATCAAATAAAGAAATGTTCAATTTGAAAGCAGGTCCCCAGCGAAAGAAAATGGAAAGTGAACTGAAAAAACAAAGGCAAAAACGTGATCAATCTACAACAATAGCAACATCTCCTCCTTACGACTACTTTTCAATGGCAAGTGATGAAGAAAATACACTAAAAACAAGACAAAATAAAAAAGAAGGTGCTTTAGTTCAATTTATTTGTACTGTTCGATCACCAATGAAATCATTAGCTTACACATGCAAGCAAACCATTGTACATTTACAAGCAAGATTTACAAAAAAGACAACTCAAACAACACCGTCATTCCGATTGATGCGACAGAATTTAGCCAGTGCAATTGAGCTATTTGAGACCTCTCAGCATAAAGCTCTGATGCTTTTTTACAAAAGGAAATTTAAGAAACAACAACCACAAAATCTCAAATCTGATGAATTGCACTCACTCTTTTTAAAACAAAAACAAAATGCTGCCGACGATGTTTTCTTGGTATACTTTTTTGTATTTTGTTTGTTGGAATTTGCTAAAGAATTGATGACTTTAGTAGAAAGTGTGCAATATGTATTTGAAGATATGGAAGAGTCAGATCAAAGTGAGAGAATATTTCCTTGGATTAAATACTTATTTAAACGTAATAGTGGTAAGCAATATTATAATCCACTTCACTATTTATAATATCTAACAAACACAAATTAGATTACTACACCAGTGCCAGCGATGAAGAAGAGGATAAACCCACAGATGCAAGTTTCACACCCAACAACCATAATACGCTCAATACTTTGCATACACCTGCACCTGACACGAAAGTGAGGAAGCTTTTGCTAAAGCTTTGGAGCTTCTTTTCTGAATTCAGGACTTATCGAGTTAAATTTGCAGTAAAATCCATGTTGACAGCAGAAATTATCTCAATTTTAGCATTTATTCCTGCTACACGACCCAGTTTCACAGAATTTAAGCTTGAATGGACATTGATTACTGTCATGGCAGTAATGACACCTACTGTAGGAGGGACAAATTTAGGGGCTATACTTCGAGTAATAGCTACAATTTTAGGCTGCGTATTGGCAGCAATTATCTATACCATTTTTCAAGACAATTCATTTATGCTGTGGTTATGTACATGGCTTATATCAATCCCAAGTTTCTGGCTTATCCTTCATCACAAACACGGAAGATTTGGTCTTTTCACATTGCTTGCTTATAATTTGATTGTTCTATACAAGTTTAATCATCGCCTAGATGATAGTGTTGATGTATTTGAGCTAACTTGGATGCGGTGTTTGGCGGTTTCTGTTGGTGTAATTTTTGGATTATTTGTCACTGCTTATGTATGGCCCTACGAAGCAAGACGAGAAGTAAGAAAAGGATTATCTGATCTATTACTGAGACTATCATGGCTATATAAACAACTCGTTTCTGTTTACTCAGAAGACGACCTTTCAGAAGTAGCAACAACAACAGCAACAACAACAACGACAATGTCTAAACATATAGGGCGTTATAATGGTTGGAATAAATTGCTCTTGTCTAGGAAAAACAAGACTAGAGCTGCAGAACTTCAAAAGATTGAACTTTCAATTCAAGTTAGTATATTTGATCTACAAGGTTTATTAATTCACGCGCCCAACGAGCCACGTTTGAAGGGCCCATTTCCAGTAAAAACTTATTCGGCCATGCTGGCTTGCTGTCAAAGTATTTTGGACAAGCTATTATCATTGAGAATTGTTATACTAAAAGATGTCTGGGCTGTCCATGTGCGAAGAAACTTCCTAATGCCCGCCTCTCAAGAGTTTTTAGAAATGGCAGGAAATGTATTTCTTTATTTTTACTTATTAGCTTCAGCCTTGCAGCTGAAAACACCCTTACCACCATACTTACCACCTGCCGAAAAAACCAGACAGCTTTTAATGCAAAAATTGCAACAATTACCGTTGGTGATGGAAATGTCAATTCAGGAACATGAATTAACAGAAGAAAAGAAAGACGAATGTTACATGGTATACTATGCTTATGTGATATTAATGGAGAATATTATTCGTGAATTAGAATTGGTAAATGTATTAATATCAAATATCTAAATTTGTATACTAACAAGACAGATCATAGCTTGGAAATCATATGAAAGATTTGTTTGGATCGCTTGTTCCTGAAGATCAGTGGATGAGATGCTTCGGGCAGAATGCGGATTTGGAACAAAACCGAATTACATTATAATTGCTGCATTAATTTCTTAAACAAATGCATAACCATCATTTATCAAATACAAGGTTTATAAATTTGCATTATTTTTACTCAGAACAACAAAACTGTTTATCTTCATTTTTATGATATTTGGAATTAATATAATGACTTTTTGTATTTAAAACATATCAATTGAACTAGTTTGACACAATTTGTTAATTTCTTCCATGTGTTTCCAGTTTGACCACGTAGGCCAGAATTTGAATTTTCATAGTTTTCAATTTTCAAAATTGGAGCGTGTCTTCTTTTCTATAACAAGCCTTATACTAGACACTTTTTAGATTATAAATTGAACACTTCTAAAACAAATATGAATTGGTCGCATTATCATACCTATAGCTAAATTTATTCTATATCTCACGAAAAACTCAAAAATAGGTAAGATTCACTATTGTTTCTTTGAAAACTGAGTCTTACTTTTTATCCCTGCTCTACTTTTTTTTTTTTTTTTTTTTTTTTTTTTTTTTTTTTTCATTAAATAATCCCAAGAAAAAATTATACGCCGATGTACCTGAGATGTTCAACTTTAATTGAAAGACAAGTATCCGGAAATAACCTATTTCTAGCAGTGGTCGAAACTGCTTTAGTGCTAATGTTTCAGATTTTTACACATATTTTAATTGCTAAATATTTAATTTATTTTTACCGTTTAAAGAGTTTTATTGTTTGATTAAAAGCATACTATACTGATATAATTACACTAGTATTTACTAAATCATATGAAATATCTATAAACGAGTTTCAATTTTATCAAAATAACCAAAAGCTATGCCTTTCATTAATGTTTCCAAAAGAATACATAATTTACAGTTTGAATATTCTAGGCTCCGAATAACACTTGCCATCATTTAATATCTCACAGAAATTACTATGCATACATTGTTTCAATATTTTTATAAAAGAATATTAATACAATTTTGAGAATATTTTGCCTAAGTCTTATTCATTTGAACTTTTATTTAGTAAACTATCTAATTTAGCAATCACCTCCTGAATAGTAGGTCGAGTTGCTGGATTCGCTGTCAACATCCATCGAATTGTTTCATTGAAATCCTTTGAATAATTTGAATTTTCAGGAATTTTGTATTGGTTATTCAAGACTGCCAGTGCAACTGAACCACCTTGATCCAAGTTTACCTCAAATGGTGATTGACCATATGCCATGGCAAATAGTGTACATCCCAAAGACCAAATATCCACTTTTTCATCTAGTAATGTGCCTGTCTTGACATCAAATAATTCAGGAGCTCTGTAAGGCATAGTACATTGCTCAGCGGCAAGATCCTGTTGTTGCAATGCTTCTTGTCTTGTATCAATCTTAATTCTTGCAGCACAAGCTGATCCAAAATCCATAAGTATAGGTGTTTCACCATCATCCGAAATCAAAACATTACTAAATAAAATGAAAAACATTAGACTGAATCATTCCTAACATATCAAAACTTACCCAGGTTTGATGTCTCTATGTGCCCATGGTACCATTTCACCTCGTTTTCCAGTCTGTAATTGCCCGCCTGAAGGTTGATCTTGTGAATTACTCAGTAAGGCTTCATCTTGTCTATTTTCATCCTCTGGGGAAATAACTTGACTAGGTGCATATAAAACTCTTGCTCCTCCTTGAGCTTTGTAGGTATGTAAAGCTTCAACTGCTACACAAATCTCTCTAAACATACGAAGCATATCAGTTTCCGGGAAATGAGTTTTATTCATGTTGTTTTTGTTTATAGCATCTTGTAAATTTCCTCTCTAATAATTCGAATAAACCGTTAATTCCCATATATGTTAAGCCAAGATATTAGAATAAATTACTTTGTAATATGGTAAAAATATATAAATGGTCTTGCTACCATCAGGTTCAGTAATTGTACTAGAATCCTATATATAATATGCTCATTTAATATAGTACATTTTTATAAAAATTAGAAAAATCCTTACCACCATCTTGATGATATTTTTATGAGAGAATAACTGGTAAATATCAACTTCTTTCTGTGCCAAATCTGCTTCTTCGGTGCCTAGAGTACATCGAATTTTTTTCATGGCATATTGATTACCGGAACCATCTTGAGCCAAATAAACAAAAGAGAACCCACTAAATTACATTTATTTGTTAGTACTGATCCTCCTGTAACTCTAGTAAAATGCTTTTTACCCTTCACCTAACAATTTTATTATGCGGTAAGCTCTTCCATTAATACCAAGGTTTGAGCTGGGTATACAACAGCCCATAAAAGATGAGAACACGTCAAAAATTGAGTCCAGGAATGACATGATTTATTGATTTAAAAAAGAAAAATGATATATAATACAATCAGACGAAGTAAAAGAAAGTGTAAGGCTGATTAGATTTTATTCGATTATTCTTTTTCTATTAATTATGATTGCTCCGACAATATATGATATGTAGTTTAGAAACCAGCCACAAAAGTTAACTCTATTTTTAACACAAATGTTTTGAACTGAAGCCTCAAAACGCAACCTCTTTTAGTTACAACTTGTCAAACAAAAAATACATTTACACTTATTGCCTTATTCAACCCGAGAATCAATGATCATTTAGTAATAATTATGCATGTATTATATTTAAAAAATTCTTTAACAAAACGCTGTATGCAATTGAGTGTATGGGTAAGGGGGGATATTTATTCTTTTTTTGTTCTTTTTCTATCCTGAAAGAAAAGATGGAAAAAAAATTTAAGCGTATATATTTAAGGGGGCGCGGGGGAGAAAGGGATGTGTTTTGTGTGTTTGTGTGTATTTGGGAAGTGGATTTGTGTGTCTGTGTGTGTCTGAGGGGAAGATTGTGTAAGAAAATTGTGTGAAAAAAAAAAAAGTAGCTCATCAAAGCTAATTCTTGAGATTTTGTTTTGTATAGTAAAAATAAAAGAAAAATAAAGTCGTGTTATGAATACAAAGAAAGAGTTGGTCTTTTTCTTTTCAAAAAAAAAGAAAGAAAGAAAAAGATAGGTAATAAACAGGGCAACAGTAAATTAAAGAAAGAGAAAAAAGATGTATTAGAGAGAGAAAGAATAGGATCAAAATGCTTATTGACAAGCACGTTTAATCATCTATAAAAAGTGGGTTAATAATCCATTTTTGAGAAAGTTTGTACCAAATATTACCTCCTTGGCCCAACGAGCTGTTTCTTTGGTGGTTTGGCTGTAATGACGACTTATTCTAGCTTCACGCAACAAAGAAGGAACCCATTCTTGTTGGAAAAGCGCCTTCAATTGGCCTTCAAATGTCTCTGCGAGATCACTAAAAATATACAAATGTTAACCATTGCGTTATATTTCATGTACTCATTTACTATTTACCCTAATAAACCAATAACAGATCTTGTGAGAGAGTCGGTTCTATCGGGATCAACAGCAATAAGATGCATAAAGTCAAAGACATGAGGTAAGAAGGGTAATAACATACCAGCTACAAAAGTTGTTAATAAACGTTCATATAAACTATAAAATTAATGAATTTTACCTTGAGGTGTCCCATTTAAACCTTGGACAATACCAACATATGCTTCAATACAACCCTCGTATAAAGTATTGACATAGTCAATCATTTCATAATTATCTCTATCAGCACGCATACCACCAGCTTGTTGTAAAACCATCATCACAACTTCCAAATATGCACTGAAAGCATCGCCAATAGCTAATGCAATATCACCAAAGCATGAAAGAATAGCAGGCTTAACAGTACGATGAAGAATAGGTGATTGAAGGTTAGTAACCAATAATTGCATCAAATTATTACAGTAAGGAGCAGCATCTTTTCCAAGAGCACGACAAATATCGCCAATGAGACCAACAGCAATAAAGCATAATTGATATTCAGCAGGGTTTTGTAATGCGTTGCAAAGAATAGGTACGAATAATTCGGCATATCTATTGAAATCAGCCTCTAAAGAACTGGTCATAGCACCAATAGCCAAGAAAGCATCTTCAGTTGTGGTAGCTTGCTTAGATTGGTTGTTCAAAAGTTGAAGGACAACTGTCATAATACGATCAGCGACTTGACTAATATCTCTGGAAAGACGACGAATACAGTTAGTCAAAACACCTAATAAACTAGATTGTAATTCAGAGTGGCTAGCTCTATCATCGGCATCAAGAATTTGACTTTCCATAGCCATAGTTGTTTCTAAACGATCTAAAACGGTCAAAACAATTCTTTGTACAGTGTTGATACAATCCTATTTATAGAATTGTTAAAAAAAATGAGTTCAATCATTCCAAATCAAACTTACATCAGCGGAGCACATAGCAAGGGTAGAAATTGCTTCGTAAGCAGATGTTCTGCAGTTGGCTTCATTATTAGCTCTTTCAGTGAATTGCAAAAGAGCAGTAATGATTCCCTCAAAATAGATTGATAAAGGAGAAGAAGGCGCACCATCACCAATGGAAGGGCCCAATTGTTCAGCTAAATTCATCAATGACTATGAATAGGATTAGAATCTAATTTTATACATTTCAATAGCTTGTAAATTTACCCAACAACAATTACCAACGATACGAGGGCTATCTTGAAGACCATATACAAGAGCGGATACTAATTCATTCAAATGGATATCAGCTTTAATACAGTGAATGAGTAATTCACAAATACGACCAAGGGTCCAAGCAACAGTATCTTTAACATGAACAACAGAATCCTTCATCATTTGAATTAATGTAGGTAAAGCCTAAATAAAGATATAAATGTTAGTATTAACATATACCTTATCATTGACAACAGCTTTACCTGATCGACCAAAGGAGTCAAAACAATTGGGTCAGGACCATCTAAAATAGAGCCAAATGCCATAACAGCAGCTTCACGGTTTCTCCAATTTTCGTGTTGAATATTTGTTTCGATAAAAGGTACAACAGGCTGAATAACATTGTTGCCAACACATTGAGCAAGCAAAGAAAGACATGTAGCAGAAGCCATTGCAACAGTCCATTCATCCTCATCGTAATCATCTTCTTGCTTTGTGAGAGTCCATAAAAGTACAGGGAGAATATCAGCAAGGGCTAATTCAGCAAAATGATAACTTTCACGTTCAGGCTGTTCTCCTGCTTCATGTGCCTATGTGTAAATTTGACAATTTTAGTTTTAATATTTTCTCGCATTCTTGGTCTAAAAACCTACATCAAGTAATTCTTCCTTCAAATCCATTTCCTCATCACAGACTGTGGACCAAAATTCAATAGCTTGTAATGCAACACGTTCATCTTCATTATTCATGCCAGAAACAGTGAGCTAATGTCATATAAAAGATTAAACTCAATTAGATATTCTCGCAAAATGGATATATTTATATATATACGTACACCAAACAAGGCTTTTTCCATATAAAGACGCATCTTATCGTAATAGGTTTGCATGATACGAACAAGACATTGGAAAGCAGCGACTTGAACTTCGCTGGATTCGCTTTGAGTAGCCTCACAAACAACTTGCATAATGAAATTTCTTTCGCCCTAGAGTCAAAAAAAAAAAAAAAAAAAAAAACTTTAGCTTTAATTTTTACTTTATATCTCCCCCCTCCCCCTTTATTTAAAACAAACTTACTTCACGTTCAAAGTTTTCTTTGATAAAATCGAGAGAGTTAATCAAAGCATTAATAGCAGCAAGACGAACTTCTTGACTATAAATCAGTGTTAAATAATCTGATTTTTTTAAAGAATTCTATAAAATCAACTTACTTTGGCTCTTCTTTACGAGCACCCTGGACAACTGCAGTCAAAATATCGTTAGATTGACTAGCAAGAACCATGGGATCCTGTTATGGATGTTAGATTAATACAAACAAATTTATGCAAATAAAAAAAAATACGTTACAGTAGCTTCGCAAACATAACCAATAGCTTGCAAGGTAGATTGCTTTAAAGTAGCATTGTCAGTTGAAATATTTTCAAGCATGATACGAATCAAATCAGGCCATTGACCTAAAGGTAATTCGATTTCAGCGATGGCAGCTACAACCTATATAAAATATCAATAAAACAATTCTATTTTTTTTTTTTTTTTTTTTTTTTTGTAATCATTCAACTTACTTGACCAGAAATATTGCCAACAGGTTTCTTGGGAGAACTCAAAGCTTGAAGGACCTGAAATTTCACAATTAACTTATATGAAAACAATGACACGAATAATTCAAACCTACTCCTTGTTTAATTTGAACACGAAGATCTTCAGCAGTTAAAAGCCATCTTTGAGAAAGCTCCTCTTTACGAGCAAATTCCTAAATTTTAAAATGTTGAATATTCCATCGACAAATATTTCCTTTTTTTTTTTTTTTTTTTTTTTACCTTTGCTGTCAATGTATTCTTCAAAGCGAGACCAGCAGACATTCTGATAGAATCATCGGCTTGCTCATTAGCAAGAATTTGGCATAAAGAAACTACGTAGCTAGACTATATTGTATGTACAATTAATATTTTTAATTCCTTCATTATTTAAATGAAAAATTTTCATTATTTAAAAATAAAAACAGAAATCATCTTACGTAGTTTTCTTGAGCAAATAATTCTAACTTTTGAGTAGCATCCTCACGTAAAGCACGATCTAAAAAATACGATTAGAGTAAGCCATTTTATATCTAACTTGATTTTTGTAGTTTTTTTTTTTTTTTTTTTTTTTTTTTTTTTTTTTTTTTTTACCATTTGATAAAGTGTTGGCAAGAAGTGTAGTTGCGTCCATTTTTTATATATTTATTTTATTTCTCGAGAATAATAAACCTAAAATCTAGTATTCAGTAAAGTTTCAATGGTTGTTTATTTTCTTTATCTTACCAAGAAAATGAGATAAAAGATGCAACTAACTTTTTTTATAGAAAAAAATATAATTAGAAGAAACAAGAAAAAATACTATTTTGATTTTTCAAGTCTTCTTTTTTTTTTTTTTTTTTTTTTTTTTGCTAATGGCCCAAAGTTGGAGGTCAATCACCAATAAGAAAATATTTTTTTCTTTCTATAAAACAAGACGCGACTTTTGCAACCAACATTGTAAATGGATACACTCGTCATCGATAATGTGACTCAACACCCAACTTCTATAAAGAAATCATAATGATGAAAAGGAAAAGTTCATTTGATTTTTCTATGACATTCCAGAATATTCAGCTTTTTTGATCTGCCATCTAGAATTGTTATGTAATTCTAGTTTTGCAGAATAAATAATCTGAATTTAGATAAAATACGCCTTTTCTTATGTACAGAAATAAATGGTGTTTCAAATGCGTCATGAGTTTTTTTTTTTTTTTTTTTTTTTTTAGATATACTCATTTTAAAGGATTACTTCGAGGGCATTTTGAGCATTTAAACATCTGAAATTGCATATTTATTTATATCCAACATTTTCCATACACTTGTTTTTTTTTCTGTTGTTAAATTGTGCTAAAATCTGATGTTTTTAAGCTTGTTCTTCTTTCATTTACAAAAAAAAAAAAATACTCAAATTAAAATAATGTACTCCATTTCTAATAATATAATTTTTACCTCTTTTTTTTAAAAATATTATGTATTAGCAAGCTAATACCACCAAAAAAAAAAAAGTAAGGCATTAGACAATATACTTTTTAACCAGCTGCTGTATTTGTAACATTTACTCAAATATACTTTCTAAAATTTGAAATGAATCAAATTTATTTATTTATGAATAACAATTTTGCAAATGTCAACCCAGAATTTCTTGATTTTAAATTTCAGGCATACAGTAATAAATTTGCCTTTTGACCTTTTAATCAATGATATTATAGAGCCTGCTACCTAATTTATCACAATTTGAAAACACAGCAGTGAAATAATTGAAGCTGTAATATTTCAATTAGTCATACATCTTCAATGTATAGGTAAATATATTTATATAACACTACCATCAAACTTTATAAGCTGTGGAATCTTGAGTTTTTTTGTTACTAGCTTGTACCTTTTACGCAAAGATATATCTCAATTTAAAGAAAAATTAACTATAGCTTTAATGCATTATAACAACTCATTCCTTTTCAGATGCAGTTGAATCTCAAGGCAGGATCACCGTTGTACAGGATTTCGTACCGAGACATGATAACAAAAGTGTTACCTGCATCAACTATTAATCCCTCAATTTATTTAAATTTTCTATAATCGTAATAATCAAAATGAGCTGACATTCAGTCTGCATATTTAAATACTCTACTTTACAAAATTTATATTCAATGAGTGCAAGTATTATTATAATATGGCATTTATTGACAGAAAACATTAATTTATCTTTCATTGTCCCTTTGATATTGGTTAGCGTTCGAAGAATATTATCTTAGTGGTCAGCATTAGCGTTTCGCTCATTAAGAGGTTGATCTGCATGATAGTTTGATGATACGCACAGTATACATTTTTGAAAATATCTTTACGAAAAACCAATATTTTAGAGAGAATTAAATTAGATCCGGTAGAACTCAATGAGGTGTACAAAAAAAAATTAAAAGTACATTGGTCAATATAACAAATATTTTGTATCCTATTTTATTATAGAAAAGTCAAAAAGGCCTGAGATAAAAAAAAAAAAAAAAAAAAGGTGCCCGAAATCTCTTTATGCTTACATGTGCTATAAAGTACTGTAAAACAAATAAGTTTAATTATTGGAAATTGTTAGTATAGCATGATTTTTTGCAGAGATATTTAAGGTCATAGTTTTTATCTTTTATGCAGCGAAACACCTTTAAAAATCTGAAACATTAACACTAAAAAAATTATACCAACTTCAAAAAATAGGATATTTCTGGAAACGCATTTTTAGATTAAAATTGGACATCTCAGGTATAATGGCGTATAATTTTTGTTAGTGTTAATTAGTGAAAAAAACAGTTGTGCAGGAATGAAAAGTTGGAACCAGTTTTTAAGGAAAAGCAGTTAATTTTACGAGTTTTTAGGTTTTTTGTAAAGTGTAAAATAATTTGAAGAGTAGAAAATGTGTTGCGACCAATTCATATCTATTTAGCAGTGTTCAAAGTATATTCTAAAAAGTATTTAGTCTAGGGTTAGTCTTAAAAATGAGGGGATACTCTCGTTTTGAAGGTTAGCAAATTTCAAGCTCAACTTTTCCAGATAGGGTTATTGACCTCTATAATAGCCATACTTTGTTTCTTTAATAATTGAACTGCTCGTGTTCATATGTTATATCTGCTATGTATGTATATTTTATTTATATTTATGGGTAAACATGCATTCATTTAATATCAATTCCCATGGCCGACACGTTTATGAAATTTGAACTCATCTGAATCAATATATAAATGGACTCTATTTTCAAATTGAATGTCGAAAGCTTTAACGACTATGATTCATCGACTCCATATTAGTAGAGGACATTTAATCTAAATAAAATTCTTATAGTCTGAAATATAACCCAAAACTTTTTTAAATGGGCTAGTTAAAAAATGGTGATGAATTCCGACTTTGAAAATTGTTCCATTGAGTGATTTTCGTTTGAGTTTCGAAAATAATTAGTTATAAAACAGCTGTGATGAACACTTGCCTTTTGGAGACCAACTTTCCTAGTGCTGTAAATGTGGTTATTGTATAGAGTGTAAGAATTTTTATTCAAAGCGGTTCAATATCAAGTTTTTTCAGGTTTTAACATTATTTGTATCTTTTGATTTATTCTGTTCTACATTGTTGCATAAGTATACACTTTTTAAAAATTTGTGGATGTGTACAATATGTGTGTATGTGTTAAAGCAATCCTTCATTAAAATTATTGTACTCAGCAATCAAACGATGAAAACATAGTTAGTGGATCATGTTAAAAGACAAGTTTCAGATACACGTTTATGAAAGCTTTCTTATAAATTGCATCCTTATCTGAGCATATAGCAAAAAAAAAAAAAAAAAAAAACATGTAGTAATGCATTTGTATGCATGACTATACATAATTGTATAACTATTTAAAGAAGTCATACTGTATAACTATGATATAATACGTTTATGCATATACTGCCTCCAATGATGATATATACATGATTTATGAAATTTTCAAGCGATCAGTAGTAAGAGAACATATTCTTGATTGGCTTTTGCATTTCTTTAAATGATTGTGCAATTATATAGACAAGAATGTTTTATTTAGGAGAATCAATGTGTTCAGGTACGGTTTTGGATTTCGTAATATGTAATGAATTCATAAATAAACTATTATCTGAGATGCAATTCTGTATAGAAAACCATGAATACGCCCCTCTATTTCTTTATTTTTTTTTTTCTGTCCTTTTCTCTCTATTTTTACTCTTTCACTTCCTATAACATTTACTTTCTGTTACTTCTCACGTCAGTTGTGATTTACCTTTATATATTGACAATAATACTAGTCAATGATTTAGAAAAAGTAATATTGAAACAATCAAACAGCTTTTTATACCCAACAAAACACATATACACAACAAGAACAACAAAGAAACACCCCACTTTTTTTCTTATATAAACATTAGTGATTTGATACCCGTAAAATACATTCAAACATATATATTCAGGTAAATACCCCCCCCTTTTTTTTAAAGAGAAAGAAGAAATCGACTGACGTTTGTTACAATAGTCTTTATGATAACATCAGAATCAATTCAAACACCAGTAGCAGAAGACATATTTGATCCACTTCATCAAATACAAATACCAGAACAGGAACTACATGATTTGTTTTCAACATCACTCTCCCCTGAGCAATGGGTAATTGATTTTAGTGCTGTTTTAAAGCGTATTACACATTGGCTGGAAACCGCCCACATGATAGCTTTTAGCATTGAACAAAGCGTTAAACGAGGTGATATGGAATCGTATTCAGTTGAACCTCTTCAGCTTGCTTGCAGTAAAATGCAACCATTAATTCCATTATTAGCGGAATGCATCGATGAGCAAGGCGAATTAGAAAATTGCAAATTACCAGTGACTAAAATTCAGTCTGAATGGTCTGGTCTACAACATTTTATATCTTTTGTTAAAAACTTGATAGAAGAAGCCAACGAAAAACACATGTTAAGAACCACGATGGAGAATATTTTGATACAAATTGATGACTTGTCAATGATGATTTTTCAATTCCAAGAAAAACGACATTCTGATCCTGAAAAGAAAGAAGATAGCATCTTGTTGGATATTGATAATCGCGTAGGACCTTTATTTACCAATGTAGAGAAAGTGTATACCCGAATGACGTCTACTACACCGCCTGAAGATACCACGGGACTTTTGACTCGCAAACATTTGTTAGTTCAAGAACGTTGGGAGTGTTTGCGAATTGAGATTGATGAACTTAAGATTGAACTTAAAGAAGATCGATGGCTTGTCGTTTTTCGGCAGGTGGCTGACCAGGTGGATGATATGATGAATGGGCTCGATAAAACAGTTACTCAATGTTACACCATGATACAGCAAATAAAAGAAGGCAATGGCATAGTGACAAGCTCATCTTCTACAACATCCTCTTCGTCTAACCATACTTCTAGTACAAGTAGCACAACTACAGATGCCAGAACTAAACTTCGCTCGGTGGAAAAAAATTTTGAAGCAAAATATAAATACTATACACCAAGTATAACCAAAATGTTACTGATGTTGGGCAACGGCATTGCGGCTCGTGTATCCCGAAACGTTGCAACTCTACAGCGTCATGAGGCAATGTTAACAAGATGGAATACACTTAAATCGACAATGGATCATTTACGTAAAAAAGATTTACCTGATATAGTTGTAGTTGAACCCACGTTGTCGGATAATACTCATTGTTGGTCACGACTTAGTGACCGTAGTGATAGTACAACAGGTAGTAGTAATTGGAAAGATTTAATTTCAAGTACAACAACAGGAACAGCAACACCAACTTCTACATCAAGATTCTTACATAATAAGCCATCATCACCTTCACTTCATTTTGAAGAAGATAGATCAAAAAGTCCATTTAAATTCAATCATCATAGTCCAAGTCCATTATTTATGGAAGAAAAAGTAAGGCAATATAGAGGAACATCTCCAAATGGGAAAAGAACAACGAGCCCATCATTTTACGCTCGTGAGAGTTTTAATTCCGTTGGTAGTGCTTTAAGACCGCAATCTATAAGCCCATCTAATAGTAGAGAAGATGATATGATATCAACAAAAGATTTTAGATCACAAAACAATAATAGCAAACAGCAAATAAGTAGAAGCATCACACCAAATGTACGTCGTAGTGGTACACCTTCAATGATACCAAGACCAAAAACGCCTACTTCAAATGCATTAAGACCAAGATCCAGTATGGCTCGTATCACTGACTTGACTAGATCAGATTCCCCTTTTAGATCCACCACAAACACAACCTCCACCACCATTAATTATAGACCCGATCCTAAAGATCCATTGGATAAGCAAGTTGCAATGATAGTAAATCGTAGTCCAATTCCAATTCAATGTTCAAAAAAAGCTGGTAATGCAGATGGAAGATATTATTTTGGTAATGAATTAACACCATCGCTGGGAGGTGGTAAAAAGATTTATACTTGTAAATTGATGACTTATGAAAATAGCGGAAGAAACAAAGTATTGATTCGTGTTGGTGGTGGATGGCAAGATTTAGAAATCTTTCTTCTTGAACACATGAACCTGATTGGGTAAATAAAAGCTTAATTTCTATGTGATACATATCTTCTGGATATATGTTTATTCTATTCTATTAAATGACCGATAAAAGATAAGCTGAAAAGACTATAAATATGGGGGGTTCGAGGGAAACAGGAAAAGAACTGAAAAATAGATTTCTTTTTCTTTAATTTACATATTTTTTCTTTTTTTTTTTTTTTTCCCCCCCAAAACAAAAAATCTAAAAGGTAATGTAACATTTTTTGGGTTTTATACGGGAGATCTTGGATAGTTTGGGTGCTATTTAATCAAATCATATAAAAAAAACATATGATGACACATGAAATCAGCATGAATTTCATTTCTTTAACCTATTTCCCCGGGAAATAAATGAAATTCACTACATATTTCATTGGTTAAAAAAAGACGAGCGGGCAAGCTTTATGTTGGATTAAAGGGGGAGACTGAAAAATAGATAATGATTATAAAGAGATGGCATGTTGATATGGATAAACTAATTGTCTCTTTCTCTTTTCTCTTTCTTCTTCTTTTTTTTTTTTTTGGTAAATTTTAGACTTACATAAGAGAAAATGCCTGCTCCTCCTGCTCGTGAACATTCAGTCGAAACTATTCGTAGAAATAGTGAAGTTATGGGTAACCTTCGTAAATTGATGGTTGCTAACCGTGGTGTAAGTATAAAAAGGTTTTGCCCGAGAATTATCTCAATTGACATGATATCTTAGGAAATTTCACTTCGTGTATTCCGTACAGCCCATGAACTTTCCATGAAAACTGTTGCTATTTACTCTCATGAAGATAGATTATCCATGCATCGTTATAAGGTCAGTTATTTAAGTTACATATTAATAGAAGGGACATAGTTGATTAAACAAAAATAAAATAGGCTGATGAATCATATCAAATTGGTAAAATTGGTCAATATACACCTGTTGCCGCTTACTTGGCTCAAGATGAAATTGTTCGTATTGCTAAAGAGCGTGGTGTTTCCATGATCCATCCTGGTTATGGTTTCTTGTCTGAGAATTCTGAATTTGCTCGCAAGGTTGAAGCTGCTGGTATTACATTTATTGGTCCTTCTCCTGAAGTCATTGAAAGTTTAGGTGATAAGACTAAAGCTAGAACCATTGGTAAGCAATCATATCTTTTCATGGGATCTATTTTGAAACTAAAACCAAAAAAAAAAAAAACTTTGTGTAGCCATGAATTGTAATGTTCCTGTAGTACCTGGTACTCCTGGTCCTGTTAGTGAATTCACCGAAGCCAGAGCTTTTATTAAAGAACATGGATTTCCCATCATTATTAAAGCAGCCATGGGTGGTGGTGGCCGTGGTATGCGTGTTGTTCGTGATGAAGAATCATTAGAAGATTCTTTCCATCGTGCTAAATCTGAAGCTCTCTCTGCATTTGGTGATGGTACCGTTTTCATTGAACGTTTCCTTGATAAACCTCGTCATATCGAAGTTCAATTGCTTGCTGATCGTGCTGGTAATGTTGTTCATTTGTTTGAACGTGATTGTTCTGTTCAACGTCGTCATCAAAAGGTTGTTGAAATTGCTCCTGCCAAAAACTTGGATAACAAGGTCCGCGAAGCCATCCTTAATGACGCTATTAAAATTGCAAAGGCTGTTAAATACAAGAATGCTGGTACTGCTGAATTCTTGGTTGATAATCAAAATCGTCATTACTTTATCGAAATCAATCCTCGTATTCAAGTAGAACATACTATTACTGAAGAAATTACAGGTATTGATGTTGTAGCTGCTCAAATCCAAATTGCTGCTGGTGCTCTTTTACCTCAGCTTGGTTTGACTCAACAACGTATTCGTCAACGTGGTTTTGCTATTCAATGTCGTGTTACAACTGAAGATCCCGAGTTAAACTTCCAACCTGATACTGGTAAGATTGAAGTTTATCGTTCTTCTGGTGGTAATGGTGTCCGTTTGGATGGTGGCGCTGGTTATGCAGGTGCTGTCATCACTCCCCATTACGATTCTTTATTGGTCAAGGTTACATGTTCTGGTTCCACATATGAAGTAGCTCGTAGAAAAATTGTACGTGCTTTAGTTGAATTCCGTATTCGTGGTGTAAAGACCAACATTCCTTTCTTGCAACGTCTTTTGACTTGTGATACATTCATTAATGGTAACTGTTGGACTACCTTCATTGATGATACTCCTGATCTCTTCCGTCTCGTTCAATTCCAAAACCGTGCTCAACGTATGTTGGGATATTTGGGAGATGTCGTCGTCAATGGTTCCCAAATCAAGGGCCAAGTTGGTGAACCATCATTCAAGAGTGAAATTGATGTACCTGTATTGCGTGAGAACGGAAGCAACAAGGATATTGATGTTTCTGCACCCGCTACTGAAGGTTGGCGTAAGATTATTGTGGAACAAGGTCCTGAAGCCTTTGCTAAAGCTGTACGCGCTTACCCCGGTGTATTGATTACTGATACTACATGGAGAGATGCTCATCAAAGTTTATTAGCTACTCGTGTGAGAACTGTTGGTATGTTTGTTTATTTACTTTAAAAAAATTGGATGTTATTTTTCTAATTTATATTCTAGATCTTTTACGTATTGCACCTGCCACATCTCATGCTCTTGCAAATGCTTTCTCCCTTGAATGTTGGGGTGGTGCTACATTTGATGTTGCCATGCGTTTCCTTCATGAAGATCCTTGGGATCGTCTTGCTGCTCTTAGAAAGGTTGTACCTAACATTCCTTTCCAAATGTTGCTTCGTGGTGCCAATGCCGTTGGATATACCTCTTATCCTGATAATGTTGTTTACGAATTCTGTGACAAGGCTGTCAAATGTGGTATGGATGTTTTCCGCATTTTTGATTCCCTCAATTATGTTGAGAATATGAAACTCGGTATTGATGCTGTCAAGAAGGCTGGTGGTGTTGTTGAAGCCACCATCTGTTATACTGGTGATGTCTCCAATCCTGATCGTAAGAAGTACAACTTAGATTACTATGTTGACTTGACCCAACAATTGGTCAATGAAGGTATTCATATTTTGGGTATCAAAGATATGGCTGGTCTTTTGAAACCTGAAGCTGCTCGTCTTTTGGTTTCCACTATTCGCGCCAAGTTCCCTGATCTTCCCATTCATGTTCACACCCACGATACTGCCGGTACTGGTGTTGCCTCTATGATGGCTGCCGCTGCTGCTGGTGCTGATATTGTTGATGTTGCTGTTGATTCCATGTCTGGTATGACATCTCAACCCGCTATGGGTGCTATTGTTGCTGGTTTTGAGCAAACTAACCTTGGTACTGGTATTCGTATGGCTGATGTCCATGCTATTAACTCTTACTGGGAACAAGCTCGTCTCTTGTATTCTTGCTTCGAAGCTAATGTCCGTTCTGCTGATTCTGGTGTCTATGATCATGAAATGCCTGGTGGACAATACACCAACTTGATGTTCCAAGCTCAACAATTAGGTTTAGGTACTCAATGGAACCAAATCAAGAAGGCATACCAAGAGGCGAATGATCTCTGTGGTGATCTTGTCAAGGTTACTCCTTCCTCCAAGGTTGTTGGTGACCTTGCTCAATTCATGGTTTCCAACTCTCTCACCGGTAAGGATGTTGAGGATCGCGCCTCTAGCTTGTCTTTCCCTACTTCCGTTGTTGAATTCTTCCAAGGTTACCTTGGTCAACCTCATGGTGGTTTCCCTGAACCATTGCGCTCCAACATTATCCGCGATCAAATTCGTATTGATAGCCGTCCTGGTGCCACTTTACCTCCTCTTGACATGGCCAAATTGAAACAAGAATTGGTTGAAAAGTATGGCTCTACTATCCGTGATTACGATGTTATTTCTGCTGCTCTTTACCCCAAGGTCTTTGCTGAATATCGTGAGATGGTTAACCAATATGGTGATTTATCAGTTTTGCCTACTCGTTACTTCTTGTCTAAACCTGAAATTAATGAAGAATTCCATGTTGAAATTGAAGAGGGTAAGACTTTGATTATAAAGTTATTGGCTGTTGGTCCTCTCAACAACAATGGTAAGCGTGATGTCTATTTTGAATTGAACGGTGAAGCTCGTGTGGTAGGCATTGTTGACAAGAATTCAGCTGTTGAGATTGTTACACGTGAAAGAGCCAATTTAGCTAATCCTGGAGATATTGCTGCTCCCATGTCTGGTGTAGTCGTTGAGATTCGTGCCAAGGAAGGTGCTCATGTTAAAGCTGGTGATCCTCTTGCCGTCTTATCTGCTATGAAGATGGAAACTGTTGTTACATCTCCAGTTGCTGGTAAGATTGAACGCGTTGCTGTACAGGAAGGAGATTCTTTGAACTCTGGTGATTTAGTTGCTAGAATTGTTAAGGATGATGCTTAAGTTTATTATTTCTACTATTATTATTATATATATATAAATTCAATTTTTTTATTATTTTCATATACAAATCCTACCAAAAAAAAATGAATAAAGTTTCATGTATTTTTACACTGCTAAATTTCTTTGATCATGTATTTATTTTTATGATGCCTAATTGGGATTATTTCATAGATTAAAAGTTCTGTTATCTTTTATCTTTGTTACACTTTGTATCATTGGTGTTGATAAACTTATCTGGGTAAAAACAAATTATCACGGAGAAATCAAAGGAAAAGATGGGCAAATTGAATGATATAATCTTATCAATTTTCTCTTGTCCAACGCTTTCCTCCTCCCCCCCCCCCATTGGATTTAATTCATTTGATTGTCATAATGTAACATAATCGAAAAAAAAAAAAAAAAAAAAAAAAAAAAGATCTGGGTACCTGAGTATGGTGATTTCAAGATAAACAAAAATTAGCATCTACAGTTTTATGTTTCTATCTGTAAATATGTAAAACTAATTTACAAGTACAAAATCATATTGTTTACAGCTGATGCTGTTATGAAAACTATTTATGATCATTTTGTAACAAACAATAACTTGAGATTATGTGTCATGATAAGAAGAGTTAGATAATTTTTGTAACACGGTAAAAACTTTATCATACTCCATTATAATTCCATCAATGGTAACACCGATTCATTGATTATTTTGTTCAGGGTCACAGAACCAGTGAGCAAAGCTAACTCTGTTAAACATAATATCCTTTTCCATTGTTACATATAATTACCAGATATTTACTAGTGCTTACAGTATTTCTTCTTTAAATTCAGATGAAATTATTATTATTATTATTTTATTTTTTTGAATTCTAGCAAGAGAAGATTAGCTGCTTTATATGTAACAAAAATAATTGAAAGATATCGCTGCATCTTGTAGTATTTTATATTGTCTAAAACTCAACTACAATATACTTCTTAACCTCGATTGTTTTGAGTATGGCAAAATTATAATTATCAGCTCGATTCATAAAAAGTAAATTATTATATTGACTAACTAGCGTCTTATAAATAATATCGTATTCGTCTAAAATTAATTTTTTATAGATTAAAAAAAAACCCCCACTTTGTTTTCGTAGAATTGCATATCTGTTACTCCCAGTGAGAGTTTTAGAAGACAGTTCATAAAGATATTTTCAACGGATATATATCATATCTGGATAAAACGATGACAGCATACTTGAGGTGATACGACACATGGTTAATTGGAAGAGGATTTTCGTTTCACAAGCTGAGTAGTTACTCTCCATCCAACTTCTCTCAATACTAAGAAACGGGAAAATTCTGAATGATACATCTTTTTTTTACATGATGTTGATAGCTAAAAATTTCAAAAACACAGTGGAATAGTCATCCATTTTTTTTCGGGAATTATAAATAATAGTGGAAAATCATTTTTTAGTAGCATGTATAACGGATAGGAAGAAATCTTTTAAAAACTAAATGCCTACGGAAAGATTATTGCTTTTTTGCTGATTCAATTCGAGATGCATCTCCTGCAGCGTACTATGATGCTAGTCATTCTTAAAGATTAATTTTTTTGTCAATTTTGTATATATCTATCTGAATTTCTGATTAACTGGAAATTTCGTTCTAATTTTTTATACATTTTGTCAATGTGATTTTTGCTGCACGCATGATGATAGCCTTAAATAATTACAACTGTTAACTTTAGAACGCGTTATTATATTGTTTTCGAAAAAAAAAGGCATTCAAGACCTAGCCATTTTGCTCCATCATAATCTACGTTATAGTCAGTGCCATTTTGTTCTAAAAGTAATATTTACCTATATACATATAGAAAATTGGTGATTATAAAAGTATGTGTAGCATTAATTTGATTTAAATAAATAAATAAGCTCATGCCAACCCATTTTGTTTGTAATAATAACAGCTAAGAAGAGGAAAACGATATTGACTTATATACTACTATCAAAGGTACATTATAACCATTATTACTTGCTAAATGCTCTTACTACTAATACAGATTAATATTTTATGGGTCAGAAGTAAAGACGCATTCAGTTCAGAGCTCTTGCTCATTTGATTGCTACATTTGGTTTAAGCGTACCGTTTATATTGCTGTATCAACTCGTTCGCCCATTAAATTTTACTCACCGTCATTCTTCATTAGCTCAAGATGTACAAATCTACTTAAAGTCAATTGTTGTCTAATCACAAATTTGTCTGATTATACAGTTAATGCTAATTTTGGGATTTCGAGGCAACTGTGTGATAATCTGGTTTTGGATTAGAAGTTTTTTTTTTGTCGCTGTTGTTGTAGTTTGTAGATAAAAACTAGTATTACATTATTAGTTCTGTTGGCTCCAATAAAGTGAGGCGTTTTATCACGCACAATGCTGGCATTCAATGTAGTATTTCAGTTAAACTGAACAGTTAGAGGGTTCATGGAGGGATTTATACGTCACGGGAAAAAAGTTGTAAAATGAGGTATATATTACAATTTTTCTGAAAAAAGTATTATGACATTCGCTACAGAAACTATTTTACATAAAGATATTATTGAAAAGATATAGCTTTATAACAAACTTACGTAAAGAAACAAATAACTGCAAATTTTGAAATTGTTATTTTCGCGTTTTCCCCATAGTAATAAACATTTATTAATAGAGCCCAGATTTAGAAACGCAAAAAATGATCCAAATCGTGCTGCTTTATCGACCAGTACGACATTTTTCTGTGGCGATGCCTGGCGACCCAAGTGCAACGTAATTATTTAATTTTCGAGTGTTCCGAATTAAGATGGAGTTGATTGTCTAATATAAAGGATGATAAATGCAAAAGTATTTATTGAATGGGCGGACGTGAATATATAAAGTTTACTCTTAAATAAGACCACTAATTAACTTGATTAGCATCATAAATCTCAAGAATATAGTCAGGTACGATTAATTGCTACTAAACTATACCACAACATCACCAGCAAAAAAAAAATATTGTGTGAACCTAATAAAATTTACTACCGTCATGTAACATATTGCATAATTAAAGTGATATAATAAAGTACAAATAAAAAGATGTTTGAGGGTTTTTTCTCCTTGAATTTAATAAATGTAATTTGCCTTATTCTTCATAAATACACAAGAGACTTTTGTAAATTCAATTAAAGTATTTGAATTGAAAAGTTATTTTACTACCTTGTTTCAATTTACAGTAAGTTGCTCCATTCGAATCTACTATATTTTCTGATTTAACCATCCCCTACATGCCATTGCATTGCAAAAAATAACAATTTTGACATATTTTCTCCTAAGTTTCATATATCTCAGGTTTGGCGGTAATTTAAAATAAAATTTTCTGATGATGAAAAAATTGATAAAAACAATCCTTAATTTCTAAAACGCTAATTTCGTTTGAAAATACAAAGTAAGATGGCTAGCTCTATTAAGCAGACTCCACGTGAAATTTAATTTTACATCTAATGATATATTTACTGAACATTTTTGTCACCAAAAATATTGCAAAAAACCCAAAAATGTAAAAATTAGTTATTGGGAATTCTAAATATATTTTATAATATAATTATAGAGTTAGCATTATAAACAGGTGAAACAAAAAAATGTCTATTATTTGACGCACTACTTATTACTTTAGCGCTATTTTTCATAGAGTTATTGGCTTTTTTCGAAAAAGTCAAATTTTAGACGAGGGTATACAAGAAGGGAGAATTTCATAATTTTTCGAAATTGATTTTATAATAAAACATAATAAAGTTAAATGAAAGAATCATTTTTGGCTTATAAAGTATGTGCTTGAACAGTTGTTATCTCGAGTTACAGTCCATTGAAGTTGCATTTTTGTATGCTTTTAATGGAAATAGCTTTATAAATAGTGTATGAAACTTAACTGGAATTTTTACTAAATTTATTTGTCTCCTTTATATATTTTTTTGGAGCATTGCTCTTTGGGATTATACCTTAAAATTGCAAAAGTTATTAACTGAGGAATGAATTTCGTAGTGATTTTCTAGGTATTTTAAGACATAATCTGCATAAAACGGAGTTTGATAATTTAAGTTTAGTAAAGCGAGCCTGGTATGTAATAAGTCTGCTCTTTGAAGGGATTTTTGTTACAATTGCAGTGGAATTACATACTAAAAGCTTGATAATCATAAAATAACTTAATTTACAAGTATCACTCACAGAGTTCATGCCACTTGAAATATTAAAGTGCAGCAATAATAAAGAGATACTCAAAGTGAACACAATAACAAACGCATGCGAAAATACAAAATACTTTTGAACCAATACATGTCGTGTGAACGATAGCACCCTTGATCACAGTGCAATCGATTACACAAATGACATATATACCAAGAAGTATTTTACCTAATTCAATAAATAAAATATCAAAGATATTAGGTTTAATCAACTATTCCCCTGTGTCATAGTTACACTACCAATGAATAAGATTTCAAGCACACTTTAGAATTCACACCTTAAAATCAAGGTTACCTAAATAGATATAGCCAATAGCTCCCAAATGGCCCACATTGTCGTACTTGACATATAACCCATTATGGTCGATGCTTTGCATGATTTATCCTTTCAATATAATATTAGTAACAACAACTCAAAATTAGAAGATTACTCCATTCAAGTCTGATGGTATACAAGTTCTCTAAATCACTGATGGTATACAAGTTCTCTAAATCACTATAAATACCCTCATACTTTTTCAATTATATTTAATCTTCAGAAATCTTTTGTAATAAAACTTTAGCTGGTTATAATTGTATTTCTACCGCTTTTATTTTTTATTTTTTTTTATTTTAGTAAACAACTTCGTTATTTACTGCAACAATATTTAGGGTAACGTTGTAAAAAATATTTTAGCATAAGTCGTTGTTGTTCTTTAATATTGTATATGCATCTAACATAACATTATGATTTTTACATATTTTAGTGCAAAATCTGCAAGTTGTTGTATGCTATTTTTGAACCTTAAGCCAAACATTTTGGATGCTTTTGTTATCATGGTATTTTGTTATGCGAGCATTATTCGCTCACTATAGTTGAACAAAATAATGTTTAAGCTCTATTTAGCATGATTATTGTGTAGTTTTTATTTCGTAAAGAGTGTTATTATGTCGAGATACATCATAAGTCTCATATCTAAGGTCTCGATATATAATCGGTGTTATAGTAGATCAATGCATCTGTATTGATCTATATCATGTTCATAGACAGTGAAACCTTCGTAATTGTTATAATAAGCAGTATGTATAAATACATCCAAAGGATATATCGTTAATAAAAGTGTAATATTTTGGAAAGATTATTCTTATAGATTTTTTGACATTTTAAAGAGTATAATGTTTTTGTAATACCATACCTTTTGCCTTGCTTTTTAATATGGTCAAGTACGCTTTAAAACGACCATTTCTTACATAAAAGTGGCATTTAAAGAGTTTTTTCCTTCCCAATATTTACTTCTATGTTTATGGCAATAAAATATTATAAATTTTTAACTTTTCACAATTTTTCTAATTACTATGGGAAAGAAACACGAAAATAGCAATTTCAAAGTTTGTAGTTATTTGTTTCTTTATATAAGTTTGTTGTAAAGTTATATCTTTTCAATAATATCTTTATGTAAAACAGTTTCTTCAGCGAATGTCATAGTAGTTTTTTTTTTTTAGAAAAGTTGTAGTATATACCTCATATTACAGCTTTTTTTTTATGGTATGTTGTATTCCACCAAGTATCATACCTTATCGCCTTCTATAACCAATCAAAAGATTATACAATCCATTGATTACTATTTAGAATATGAAAGAACAAGTCTAGAATCGGAAATAAGAGACGCCTAGTTTTTTATTTCTCAATCAATTAACTGAAAGGCTCGGACCACTCAAATTATGACACCATACTCTTTACTCTTTAACCTCAGCGGTTAATCATTCAAGTAGCTGTCAAGATATATCAAATCACAATCCAGGCACAACAAGCGCAGCATTGAAACAAGGCAATTCACAAGCTCTACAATCACGGCTTAATTATGATTGATTAACATCAATCCATAAATTACTCTCAAACAGATCTAATAGTTCAATACCGCTCTTAATTGTATCTCAGGAACTCAACACTAAATCATTATAAAAGGCAATACTTTTATATCTAAATAAACCTTATCTTGTTTTTATTGTACAGTTGAAGAACTGATTAATTACACATTCTCTTTTATTGTACTCTTTTTTAAATATATTATCGCAAATCCGATTTTATATAACATGGTAAATGATTACAATTACAAATTGCAAGTGTAGTGAAACACTGCTAGTCTTTCAATAGATTAAACTTGTTAGTAAGTAAATCTAAGATTGAATTATGTCAAACTGTATAATTAATATTGTATAAAAGCATTTAAGAGTCACCAGTTACCCCCACATGCTTAATAATTTAAGCATGCTCAAATTACACCGTTAGTAAATTACGAATAACATTTAATAATCGCTATAAATACCAAATAGATTTAGAGACTTTATTTGAAGGTTGTTTTACTTTTAAGCTATCTTTAATAATAAACCTAGAAGAATTACAATTGAATTTCCCATATTGCTTTTTTAATATATTTTTTGGCCGCAATTATACGACATAGAAAAACATATAATATATTGCGAATTGGGTTGATTATTAATTATTAATTAGCAATATCTTTTTTTAAATACTACTGTTGTACAAGTTGTGTACTAAATGAATGCATATTTGCACCTACGTTTTACACATAATGCACATAAGTACTTCATTTATTCAAGAAAAACAACCAGTTACAGTATTTCTAATAACGCTCAAAAAACTAATGATCCGTTAAAAGTTAATTAAAAGCTAAACTTCAAAATCTCTAATCTTCAGTATCAGGATATCCTACTTTTTCTATAACTAATTCTTGCCAAAAAACGTAAAGAATATACCTTGGATTGTACATACTGAATATATCTTTTTCACGTTATTGTCTTACCTGTTCTTAAATTTATTCTATATACAGTCAAACCTCAATTTAAGGACACTCATGGTTTCCTTTAAAAAGTCCCTTATTTTGAGGACCTCCTTTAAATCAAATTTAAAACACAGATCAACTTCAATTTCAAGAAACAAATGAAGGCATCTTAGATAGTCACACCACATCCTTAATCCATGATACAAAAACCTCCTTTATATCGAGGTTTCCGTTATAGTGAGGGACCTTATTATATCGAGGTTTGGCTGTATATCCAAGTAAAACTTCATATCACCAAGCCAAAAAATAAATTGTCTATTTTGCACGTAGCAGACAATCTCACCTAATTAAAGCTCACCTTACACCGTTTTCCCTTTTTTTTATTCCTTTGACATATTGTACTTAAAGAATGAGTATAATTTGTTAATTACAATTATAACATTACTATTATCGTCGTCTTTGTTTTCAATGCAATTTTTCTTATTAATATAGTCTAACTATTAGAATTAATTCGCGTAACATGTGATTGTTGTAAAGTGTTTGCAGCTGTTATACATATGGAAGCAATCCCGTTTATAAAAAGGCGTGGCAATGTATGTTTTATTATTCATTATAATACATATACACATCAACAATCTGAGAAAATGTTAACCTTCTTTTGGATTGTAGTATATTTGTATTTAGTCTAATATTTGAGAGAGGTAAAAAATGTTATTGTGTGAATTTAATGAAATTTACCGTTGCCATGCAACATATTGCATGATTAAAATGATAAAAACCACAAATAACGAGAAGTTCAAAGAATTTGTTCTCCTTGAATTTAATAAATAGTGTATTAATTCCTTATTCCTCATAAATATACAAGAAACTTTTGTAAATCCAATTAAGGTATTTGAATTGAACAAAACTAGTTTACTACCCTGCTTCAATTTACAATGATGAGTTGTTCCATTTGCAACTACAGTACTACTATATTTTCTAATTTAAACATCCCCTACATACCATTGCATTGCAAAAAATAATAACTTCGGCAAATTTTTTTTGAATTTTCATACATCTCAGGCATGGCGGAAGTTGAAATCCAAAATTCTCTGATGATGAAAAAATTGGATAAAAACGATCCTAAATTTTTAAAATGCAAAATTGATAGCAAACATGCATAGTAACCTGGCTAACTCTATTAAGTAACCTCAATTTAAAATTTAATTTTGTACCTAATGGTATATTTATTGTAAACGTGTATCACCAAAAATTTTGTAAAAAAAGCAAAAACATAAAAATTAGTTTTTAATGATTTTAAAAATACTTTTATAGTTAAATTTTAAATGTAATGTTACAGACAAATAATGCAAAAAAAATACCTATTATTTGAGGTACTATTTGTCACTGTAGCTTTATTTTTTATAGAGTTATTAGCTTTCTTCGAAAAAATCAAATTTCGGACGAGGGTATACAAGGGGAAAATTCATAATTTTTCAAAATTAATTTTATGATAAAATATAATAAAACTAAATAAAAGAATCATTTTTGGCTAATAAAGTGTATGTTTAAACGGTTGCTATCTCGAGTTATAGTCCACCAAAGCTGCGTTTTTGTATGCTTTTAATGGAAATAGCTTTATAAATAGTGTATAAACTTAATTAGAATTTTTGCTAGATTTATTTTTCTTCGTTTTATGTTTGTTTTAAAACAATACTTTTTGAGATTGCTCTAAAATTGCAAGAGTTATCAACTAAAAAGTAGATTTTGTGGCAATTTTTTCCGTATTTTAAGGTACAGCCAGCATAAAACGGAGTTTGATAATTCAGACCCCGTAATTTGAGCCTGATATGTAGTAAATTTGTCCTTTGAAGGGGTTTTCTGGTGCAATATTTAGGGCAACTTTGTAAAAAATATTCTAACATACACATTCTGATCTCTTGTAAACGAAGAAAAATTCTACTAGCAAGTTTAGGTTATGTTGTTACTTCAAACTTTGCTGCTACAAATAATAAAGATTTCGAAATACTTAAAGATACACTATGGGAAAAAACGCGAAAACGGCAATTTTAAAATTTGCAGTTATTTATTTCTTTACATAATGATATATCAAAAATTTATCCAGATACAGAAACTCAAGAATAATTATTAGAATCCAACATGAGATGACATTTAGTATCCCACACTAAATGGCATAATCTAACCACTAGGATTAATAACTATCTTTAACAAACTCAACAACACTTGGCATTAATGAAACATAATCAACCGCACATCTTATTCGAACAATGCAATCACCTATTCCCCAACTCTATAGATTCCATCGTTATAATTTGTTCCCAAATCATATTAGATACCCCATCATTTACCATTTAGTTAGATGTATTAATAGTCAATTAGCCATTTAGAAAACATACAAATATGAAGCATCAATGAAGTAATAAAATTTATCTTTTAGCAGAGTTTCTTCTTAAATACAGTAGTATCTTTTGATATAACACATAAGACTGTTATAAATTTATACCTTTCCCATAACATCTTCACGTAAAAAAACAGTTTTTGCAGTGATTGTTATAGTTGTTTATGCAGAAAAGTTGTAGTTTATATTTCATTTTACACCTTTTTTCCGTGATGATATAGTAGATTTCTACTTACGATATAAGAAAACTCGTAATATAATGCAGATGCAGTCAAATTACATTAAATGGGTTTATCTCAAAATAATAGAAAACATTTTCATTATTTACATCTAGTAAAAAAATTTTGACCCTAAAACTGTTCTTTTTTTAATTTTTGAACCAATAATTTTATAATAAAATAAGGGACATGTGGAAAGAAAAAGCTCTCTTAAATATAATTTCAAAATAAAGGATTTTAAGCTGTAAAATTTGTCCACCAGTCTTCGGTGGATACAAAAACCTCCTTTATATCAAGGTTTATTTCCGTTATATTGAGGGACCTTATATCGAGGCCTGACTGTATCTCTCAATAATAAGTTCAAAGATATGGGGAATTTACTACTTCCCACTTGAAAACCGAGTTAATCTTATTATCATCTCTGTTCAAACTTTATTTTTCATTAAATAGCACTAAAAAAACCTTATATGGCAATATGGCTAAAATGTTTAATTCGATCTTAAATTGGGCATTTGAAGGCGCCTGTTATATAAGATTGGATTTGCGATAATATATTTAAAAAAGAGTACAATAAAAGAGAATGTGTAATTAATCAGTTCTTCAACTGTAAAATAAAAACAAGATAAGGTTTATTTAAATAAAAAAGTATTGCCTTTTATAATGATTTAGTGTTGAGTTCCTAAGATACAATTAAGAGCGGTATTGAACTATTAGATCTGTTTGAGAGTAATTTATGGATTGATGTTAATCAATCATAATTAAGCCGTGATTGTAGAGCTTGTGAATTGCCTTGTTTCAATGCTGCGCTT
>JAEPRC010000471.1:0-35661 GCA_016758945.1 Mucor plumbeus
ATTGCTGTGTAATATGTTATAAGGCTCAGTTAATATCGTGCAATATGGAATTATGGTATCACATAGGTTTGATTGGATATATAAATATGTACTTATTTAGATTAGTCTTAATTAAAGAAGTTTGGATTCGATATAAAAGAGATGCTTTTCATCTTATAATAAAGTTCTTTAGTTTTTGTGTGTGATTTAATTTATTCAGTTCCTTTATTAAATTATACATTTTTTCTTGCAACAATATTTATCTTAAATCTTGTGGCAATTCAGTAGGGTCTTTATTATTAAGCTAAAAAGGAAGCCAGGAGCCATCAGGTCCTGGTTTCTAAAAGTATTTATACTATTTCAATTCCATTTGGATGTCAGATTCAATATGGAATTGAGTTAATATTTAACATAAATAATAGGCAAAAACCGACATATGGCACAGTCTATAATATGACATGTTCTGTAATACTGTGTAGTAGTATATTATAAAGCTCAGTTAATATTATGGAATATGGAATTATTGTGTCACTTAGGTTTTATTGGATATGTAAATATACACTTATTTAGATTAGTTATAATTAAAGAAGTTTGGATATAAAAGAGATTTCTTTTATCTTATAATAAAATTCTTTAGTTTTAGTGTGCTGTTTCATTTTATAACGTTTTTCTTTATTTTTATTAAATGATTTAATACATATTTTTAGCTTGGAGATTGTCATGTCAAGATACATCATAGGTCTCACATCCAAGGTCTCAGTCTATAATTGGTGTTATAGTAGATCAATGCATCTGTATTGATCTACATCATACGCTTAGATAGTAAAACCCTCGTAATAGTTATAATAATGAGTGTATATAAATACATCCAAAGGATGTATCGTTAATAAAAGTGTAATATTTTGGCAAGGTTATTCTTACAGATTCTTTTGACATTTCAGAGATTAGTATAATCTCTTGTCGCAACAATAGATCCCTATTTGGTCTATCTTTATTCTAAATAAACAGTGCCTTTTGTATTGAGCTTATCTATATAAGGTCTTGATAAATCAGAGAAACCCAGATTTTTCCAATTTTTTCCAAATTCACGATTTGCGATGGGTATATTACACGTTTATTTTTGAAGTAGGAGCTAGGATATTCTTTTGTAACCTACATATTTTTGAAGATAACTCCATGAAAAGTCAGCATTTCGAAGATACTTAAGTTGTATTTGATAGAGCTTAACGGATTCTATGACATGAATCTAAACGAAATAATGTTACTTAATACGACGAAGATATGTAATTTACTACAAATAGTCAAAAATAAATAAATGAATAAATAAATAAATAAAGAGTTTTCAGAATTTATATACTTATATATGTTATAAAACACTTCAAAACAATTAAGTTTTAGTATCAGAAAGTGTTTATATAGCTTAATTTTGTTTAAATATATCAGCACTCAAAATTTCTAACTTTTGGCAATAATAAATTCTACCAAACCTATAGAACATTTTATTTTAACACAAGGGTGAATAGCAATATATATACATATAAAGCGAAACTATATGTTTAGTTGTGAATTGGATTTATTAATAATATATATTAATTTACTTTTAGTTTCTGTGCAGTAATTAGTATACCCACTCATCGATATTGGGTAAACGAAGTGTACGACGCTCAACTTTACCAGTTGAAGTTCTAGGTAATTTTTTGGCAATGTATAATCCGCCTCGAAGTTGCTTATGATCAGGAAGTTTTTCTTGCACCAATTTAATAATCTCTTTCTTAACTTGTTCAGTATCTCGATTATTTTCTGACAGTAATACAAATGCTCTAGGAGTCCAACTAGTTTCCTCTTCAGAATATACACCAATAGCAGCACAATCAGTGACCAGAGGATGAAGCATCTGTAATATTTTGTAAGCAAATGCATATTAATGTATATATGTATTAACTTACCAAGACATTTTCAATATCTTGAGGAGGAATCTGTTAAATGTTTATCACATTTCATATAAGTAGATAGCAAAATATTTTCATGACTAGTTACTTACATGATGGTATCTGTACTTAATAATATCTTTAATACGGTCAACAAATGTTACTTGACCGTTTTCGTTGATTTCAAAAAGATCTCCTGTATGAAGAAAGCCATCTTTATCAAAAGATACAGCATTGATTTCAGGACTATTATGGTATCCCTATTTAAAAGTTTAATCTTATATGGATACAGAATATTTTCTAATAACTTACTGGGGTGAGAGTTGGACCTTTAACACAAAGTTCTCCTATTTGATTATACCCAACCACTGTTGAATTCAGATTAGTTATGTGCTATTTTTTTGTTTAAATTAAGAGTATATATTCTTACTATTTCCATTTTCATCAATGATTTTAGCAGAAAAACCTGTAGATAAACAGCCAAGCTCACCTAAAAACATTCTATCAGTTTCATGCAAGTGCAACAAAAAAGCATAATAAGATACCTTTTAGAGTCCCAATAACGCTTGACTCGAGCAAATTTAAACACTCTGTCATACCATATGCAGATACAATGGCTGCATTAAAACGTTTATGAAAAGTCATGCATACAGTTTTATCAATACAGGAGCCTCCAAGAATAGCCAAGTTAAATGAAGACAAATCATATTTATCAACAACAGGTTCCTTTGCCATTGCAGCAGCAATCCAAGGTTGGGTTGCCATGACATTGATTTTACATTCTTGAATAGCCAACAACATCTTTTCAAATGTGTACTTTTTGAGAAGAAAAGTAGTGCAACCATGGAATACATTCATGTGAATGGTAATTAAAAGAGCACTGACATGATGAAAATCAGTATGCGCCAACATATTGATTGTATTTGGGAGCCATTCATCTTTCAAAAGCAAAGCGCTAGTCAGAGACTTGTGTCTAGAAAGGTATATTGATTTTAGATTAAATATATGCCCATTTATGCTATTTCTTGAAAATTTACGTTAATGTTACAGCCTTCTTCTTTCCAGTGGTACCTGAAGTAAAACACAAGTAGCATGGGGCTGTTGCAAGCTCTTCAGGAGACCACACAGCGGGAACAACGCTTTCGTTGTGATTCAAAAAGGTTTTGGTAAAGGATTGACAGCCTTGCACATCGTCATCTCCAAATACAAAAATGTTTTCTACTGGTATACCAGCAATTTTGGCTGCCTTCAAAGCGTTGTCAATTGTTTCGACGCTGACAATAATTATCTTAGCATTGACAGTATTCAAACAGGCTGCAGCTGACTCAATATCAGAACTGGCATCGATAGTTGTGGTAACACCACCTATTGAATAGTAAGAGAGATATTGTTAAATGTTTGTTTAATAAATGCTGCACACATGCAATTATATACCAATGATAACAGGAGAATGAGCAGCAGCAGCATAAAATAGCTATTTTTTACATTAAAAAAAGGTAATACAGTTCCTGATTTTCAAGACTTACATTATTTCCTGAATAAAAAGCAACAACATCCCCCTTTTTAAAACCAGGAAATCTGTGCTGAATACCAGCAGCAAATTTGTCTGCAATATCTTTTACTTGGCCAAAAGTGATTAACTGAGAATGATCTTCTGCATCTATATAACAAGGACGATCAGAACAAAATTTTTTGTTGTTCTCAAACAAGAGGTTGTATAACGTAATTTGAGGGAATTCTCTTGCAGGAAGTTTAGAATCAAAAATCATAATGTAATTATCGTTTGAAAAAGAAGAATACTAGAACAAGAATTGCATTTTCTTTTTTTTTCTTTTTTTTTTTTTTTTTTTTTTTTTTTTTTGGCTATTTATTGTAGGTTTGAAATAATGTACACAATAACAGAGTTTTCGTATTACACTGATAGAACATTCAATATACGTTTCTTCATTGACAATCGATACTCAGAAGCTTGTGCAAACAATACATAAAAATCCATCAGGGACCGCTTGTATTATTATATATCTACTTTGACCTGTTACTTTCATACGTTGAATATTATAGTCTATATTTAATTTTTGTAAAGCGAGGATAGTATACATGCAAAATTTCTGAATTTTGTTGGGCTGATGCATTTATAGTAAGGCTGAACATAGCATAAAAGGCAATTGAAAACGTTTTTTTAATGATTTTTTGATGAGTTTTTCAAGTAGAAATTATATATAGAAAAACCATGTTGCACATGAACTAGGGAAAACATTTGTCTTCGTGGCAAAATAACACAGTTTTGTTGTAACTGTTGACGACAGCTCAAGACAAACATTAAAACAAATTTTGATTGATTGTATGAATTGTATCAAGAGGATGGAATTAAACAAAATAATGGCCACTATATTATGGGTGCGAAGAGCGCTGAATGGTAGTTGTCATATTTTTATCCACCTGTATTTCGTTAAAACTCCTTTCTATCAATTAATTTTTCAAAAATCGTATACTCTTAGATTTAGAAGGGTTTACTATTATTATTGTTATTATTGTTATTATTATTAAATATTTTGCTAGATTTTTCGATGCTTTGCCTTTAGTATTTTCTACATGTATAATTACTCCTGCAATTTTTAACTTATTCCAACCAGGATTTTTTTGAGAAATCTGAGTGAAGGCTGAATATTTTTACCGAGTATTTTCGCCCAATTTTTTACTTTTACTCATTATCGGTACACATACGGTATCTATGGATCACAATCTGATTTCATATTAATGCAAAATTTCCAGCCTCTAATTTCCTATTTTTATAGAAGCTTTTATCGTTTTTTTTTTTTTTTCAAAGTGAACCCTGAATATCCTGAGCTTATTTTTCCATGTGTAACACCTTAATGATACATGTTTCTTTTATACATTTTAAAACAATCAAATATACTGTATGTTACATATTGCACTAACGATAAATACAACAGTTAGTCTGATGGAGCACATGCACTTGAGTGTATTTTTGATGTTGTGAGGTACTTTTATCAAAATCGATTATATATAAGTATATATATATATATATATTAAATCAGTAATGTATCTCTCTCATTTGTAGTGTGAAGTTTCGGTTCAAAGGGTAGTTTTACATATGTAATGCCATATAATGGCTCTGTTTAGATCCAACATAAATGCGGCTATTAATTGTCGTAATGAAATTTCCATAATCCGAGACATTTGCAGATATTATTACTTAAGAGTTATCAATGTATAAGATTTGTAATAAATTAAATAAAATTTACTGAAAGGAATCATCATAGTCATCCATTTTATATTCTTGGATGGTTATAAAAACCCATTTCTTTTCAAAAGAGCTACTATATATATAAATATATATAAAGAAATCAACAGTTGTAGGGCCCATTGAATCTATAATCAGATGTAATTCAACTTTATTCAGGTTACACATCGTGTGCATATAATATTATTAGTTTCTGGCGTCTATAGTATAAAATTTTTCCATTTAGATCTACTGATCTCCATCTATCTAAACCAAAAATTTATAAATGAATTTCAATGGCGCTACCATTTTTCCTTGGAATTCGGTTAATTAAATTCCTGTTTCGTTTCAAAGTTGTTATAGGCCTGAATATCAGAATGCACTTCAAGAAGTTTACTATATACAGCTAAAAGGTATAATCGGGTTTGTCCGAAACCTCTCGTCTACAATCATATAAATCAGGTAATATTTACCAATTTTGCCTTTTTTTTTTTTTTTTTTTTTTCTCATTTATCTATATCTTATCCATATCTTTTAAATGGTCTACGAATCGAAATATCCTCCTAGAAACGTTCCTAAGACTACAAGCATTTTTAATATCTTGTTTCATAACGACCAACAAGTTTCCAAGGATAAGCTTATCTATGTCGATATCGAAGATACTAACAAATGCTTAACATTTGGTCAGGTTGAGACACAAATTCTTAAAGCTGCTGCTGGTCTCATGCGTGAGTTCAACTTAAAAAAAGGAGATGTTGTAGCCATTTGTTCACCAAATCAAGTTGATTATCCTATTATTCTTCATGGTGCCGTTTGTGCTGGTAGGATAATTTAATTTAATATGCCTTATGATATCAAAACTGGCATCTAACTTTATTTTTTAGGTGGTGTTGTTGCTACTATCGATCAGATGTCTAGTGTTGATTTGATGGCAGCTGACTTAGATACCGTTCAAGCCAAGGTCTTGATTGCTCATAAAGATACGCTTGAGACTTCCCTTGCTGCTGCTAAACTTATCGGTCTTTCTGAATCCAACATATTAGTTTTTGGTGATCTTGGTGTAGATAAAATTCGCACGGTTAATGAAACAATCTTAAGTCAAGATGAATTAGCCACACCTCTTGAATTTACTGAACAAGAAATGATAAATAATCCTGCCTTCCTCTACTTTACTTCTGGCACTACTGGTAGAAAGAAGGCAGTTATGATTACCCAAAACAACATTTTAAACAGTTTGTTTTTTAAAGATTGGGATTTTAAGGATATGAACCTTCTTGGATACACTGAATATCATCATGCTAGTTCTCTTCTTACTAATATGCATTTATCTGTCTATCTTGGTCTCACAACATATGTAATGCCTCATTATACTTTACGTAATTTCTGTGCCGCTGTTGAAAAGTTTAAGATTAATATGACTACTACACAGCCTTTCATTATCTCTGCTTTAGCAAAGGACGCCATTGCTAGTGAATATGATCTTTCATCTCTCAAATTTGTCATTTGTTGTGGTGCTGCTCTTGATAACTCGGTGACACATACTGTTAAAGAACGTCTTGGTCTTTTGATTATGAATGCTTATGGTATGACTGAAGTCCTTGGCTTATTTGAAAGCAATCCTGAAATTACCGAAGCTAATGGTATTGGTTATTTGGCTTCTGGTTTCTCTGCTAGATTGGTTGATGATGATGGTAATGATGTTCCTATTGGACAAATGGGTGAACTTTGGGTTAAGGGTCCTACTGTTGCTCGTGGTTATTACAGAAATCCCGAAGCTACCGCTAGTACTTTTGGTGCCGATGGTTATTTGCGCACCGGCGATCTTGTTAAATGTGATGAGAATGGAATGTTCTATTATGTTGATCGTTTCAAGGATTTGATCAAGTATCGTCTCTACCACATTTATCCCAGTGATATTGAAACTGTTTTGATGACCCATCCCAAGGTTGCTGACTGTGCTGCTATCGGTGTATACTACCCCGAATATACTACTGAGCTTCCTCGTGCATACGTTCATTTAGTAGATGGTGAAAAGTATACTGAAGATGTGCAAAGAGAGCTCCAAGAATATGCTGATAGCCGTCTTTCTGATGAAAAGCGTCTTCGTGGTGGTGTTGTTATTGTTGATTCCTTTCCTCGTACTGCTTCTGGTAAGATTCAGCGTCGTGCTCTTCGCCAAGAGGCCAAGGATAGCTTCCTCGTTTAAATCTAAATACTTTACCATGCATATATCATTTGAAACAAATCAATCTCTTATAACCCCTCTTTTTATATTTTTTTCGAATCAACATTACATACATTACTCCATTTCTAATTACTACAACAAGTTTTATACTGCAATATTACATGCATTTATATAAAAATACAGTAGTGTTCCTACATGAAATCCAGACATTTCAGAAAAATATTTGAATAATTTCCAATCGAATTTTGGACGATTGTAGTATTTATATATTGAAACAAAGTAAAAATAAATTCTAGACAAAGTGAGAATGCAAGTTCGTACAAAATGTACGTAATTTTTGAACAGATAAAGTGTTATATATTGAGCTCATACTCAAAATAATCAAAATCAAAAAAGTGCGATGTAGTGTTATATAAAAAGTGCAATACATATCGAAAGGGATAAAAATATCACAAGAGATAACAATAGCTTGAAGTTATTTTTATTATAAATAAAGTGAATAATCATTTTTTATAGCACTAAACAATTCTTTGAACATATAGTAAATTTGATCTTGTCCAAATCCTCTTCTTATTATCTTTAAATTTTATTCTCACTTCATCCCAATTATGTTCTTATGCTATTTAAGCTTCTGCTCTTATTACATCCAAATTTTATTTTTACCATATGCCTAATTTTCCTATTTTATCTGAAAATAGAATACAAAACTGCTATATGACAGAATCGCTCCAGAACGCTTACTATTTAAAGTACCGCAAATATAAATAGTTTTCATCATTTGAAGGATTATTCCTAGGTACAATTATTTATGACACTGTATTTACTGCTTTGACCATATATTTATACTAGCTTTATATATAAAAGTGGCTTTTATTTTTGAAAAACATGTCATTTAAGTGTATTTATTTTGTGTTTTAACTTCAGTATACTAACTCAGATTTTCTATTTGAAATACACCAAGATATGCTTTCTTATTACTTTTGATGAGTCTACAACGATTTTATGGAATCAAGAGGATCTTGCGAAAATGTTCAAGCACAGCATACTTTAACCCGGATTGTAAAAACAAGCTTTAAACTTGGACTCTATATGAGCTCTTAATTAAGTTAAAGTGTTTGCAAGTGTATAAAACCTGATTTTATATTATAAAGTCTATTCTTTTTTTCTAGATAACAATATGCCATTAAAGATATTGCATGTACTCAACCGAGTACAATTTAAAAACAATGCTTTATACATATACTCCTGGAAAGGCAAAATATCTGATGCGGATATATTGCCAATCGTGTTTTTTTTTTTGTCTTTTACTACTCAGTGTGATTAGAAAAATCACCCCCTTAAATTCTATTAAATCTGCTGATATATACCATCAGAGATACGATTTGGACCCAAAACGCAAGGATCTCGATCCTATCTAGCTATTTCTGATCTTTGAGTGTAACCCACACCACAGAGAGCCAAGTCTTCTGAGTTGTACAAATAAATCTATTAGAGTAATGAGCTCATCTTGTCAAAATTTTATTTATAAATTACGTTCTGGTTGTATTATTTACAATGTCGTGGTTTCCACATTGCTTGTCTTCTCCGGAGAAAATTAAAAGATTAAACCGGAAACACTATCCGAGCTTATTTCCGCCCAAATTAACAAGACAAAGTATTTTCTTGTCAGTAACAGGATAAAGTTAAACTATTTGTTTTCAGTTGTCTATCATAACTTAAACAACACTCTTGAATGAATGTCCCTTAATTCCAAGATAATCATCTATTCTTTTTTTTTTATTAGGAGAAATCAACAACAAACTTTTATTAATCTGTGGAACCTTTTGGATAGTTTTTTTTTTTTTTTTTTTTTTTTTTTTTTTAAGGGATGATTAAGGTTGTCTTCATTAATATCCCATTTTTCAAAGAAATGTAGATAAATATACAGTGTTTGGCTTGATAGTAATGTATTATCAAAAGTTACAATACATATAAGATTGATTTGCATAAAATATACGCCACATAATATAAAGTATTTTCTCATATTTGTATGCAATTGAATTGTAGAAATTGATCTACATTTAACGATTGTATCACTGTATCAAAGAAAAAACCGACAATTCCGCGATGAATAATGCGGTTACATCTTCTCCCCTTGTTGCATGTATGAAAATAAACAGGTTCTGCCATATATATATATATGTATATTATATGGTAATTACAACATCTAATGTGATTTTGCCTGGCTTAAAGGTACTCAAGGGGAGGGGGGGGGGGAGGGAGGAATATTCAAAGATGGCCTTTAAATAACATTTAGAGAAAAAGATACGAATGCATACTGTAGAAGACAAAAAACTGAACATCAAGTCGTTCAATAAGAGTTTAATCTTGTTGAAATAAATAACAAATAAACATCCAAAAAAAAAAAAACCAATTTTGACATGATTTATTTTGTTATCAAATCCTACAAACAGAACACCCGATTAAAATTGTGGTAAAATGGGAATATTTAGGCTGATATCATCATCAGTTTTCATTTTCAAACCTCCTTTAATTTATCTTTTTCTTTCTCTTTTTGTTATTAATTAAATAACAAATGCCTTTTACTAAAACATTTCACGGTTTTATTGAGAACACTACAGATTCACTGCTCATAATTGAGGCATGTAGAAATGGTTTATTACCAACAATCAACCGAAGATTAATAGAAAGAGAGCGCCATACTATCAAATCAGGCACAATAATTGTATTTGATGAAACGGAATCTGGTAATAGTTTTCATTAAATTTTGTATGCACTTTAATTAACACAGTAATCAAATCATTTTCACAAAAAGGTATTAAAAGATGGACAGATGGATTTCTATGGAGCCCATCTCGTATTTTGGGAAATTTCCTCGTTTATAGAGAACTTGAAAATCGAGATCACAGAAGAATAAATGATGCTTATAGCTATCCTTCTATAGCATCAGCAAAAATTACAGATGAAGCAAATATATCTTTGATACAACAAAAAGAAAAAGCATTAGTCGGTTCATTGACAACTTTAAATACAACATACAACTTTAAAAATGATGGTTTAATTAAGAAGACAATTCGCATTATGGTGAATGGCAGTTTCTTACATATCGTCAATTATTACAGTAAACACGATGTATTAAATAGCCTTTTGCCAACTCCTTCTGCCAGCCCTGAACTTGCATGCTTACAGATCTCGGCTGACTTGATGCCACATTTACAGGGACATAATGCTTCTTTCCTGCCTCCTAGAGACATTACACTTAGCAGGAAGCGAAGTAAATCATCAGATGAATCAGATTATCAACAGCAAGTACATTCTAATAACAATGACAGTAACAAAGCATATCGTATAAATTATTCAAATTTCGTGTATTCTACTACCACTACTTCTAGTAATAGTAGCAATAATAGTGCTGCTACATATCCTGTATATGATAATTTATATGGTAGACCACCAACTTCTATTTCTTCAGGTTTAACAACATCTGTGTTTGATACATACAGCTATCAGTATAATAATAAGCGTATCAAAACAAGTCAAGATACACTATCTCCATCACTTTCACCTACACCACCACCTCCTATTATACTATCTACATCATCTTCTTGTGGCGATACAGTTATACTAGCAAATCGATTTAATCAATTTTATAGTCCAACAAATACTAATATTTCAAATAGAAACCCTATAAATAATAATTCTTCTAGTACGTTTGATTGTACTTCCCCACGTAGAACAACAGTATTTGATAAATATTAATAATAACCTTAATAAAAAGGTCTCGCTTTTTATGTTGTACAAAATAAAGGGGGAATTTCAACCAGTATACTCGTCATGAGTTTTGATATTAAATTGCCTCAAATTGTCATGAAGAATGTTGTCAAAATATGAATATATTTTTTATAACTTTATACGAATAAAAGGGGGAGTATTTGTGAAATTGTTAATATTTTGCGTGATTTATGTGAATTGGTTTGTATATGTTTAAAGGAGGTCTGTAAAGATGTATAATATTAAGTATAAAAAAAAAAAAAAAAATACATACATATATATATATATATATATATATATATATATATATATATTGACTTTTTTTATATTAGATTCTTTTTTTTTTCTCTTTTTACTTGGATTCATCAACAGGTTCAGCCTTGGCTTCATCTGATTTTTCGGTTTCTATAAAATATATATCGTGTAAATATGTCATTCTATATTTAACAATCCCGAAATCATTCATATCAAAACTTACCTTCTTGCAAATCAGAAGTCCACAAAGTAAGATTATCTCTCAGTAATTGCATGATAAGAGTAGAGTCCTTGTAAGATTCTTCAGAAAGAGTATCGAGTTCAGCAATAGCATCATCAAAAGCTTGTTTAGCGAGATGACAAGCACGATCGGGAGAGTTGAGAATTTCATAGTAAAAGACGGAAAAGTTAAGGGCAAGACCCAAACGAATAGGGTGGGTAGGAGCTAATTCAGTTTGAGCAATTTCTGTGGCAGTCTTGTAAGCTTCATGAGCTTGAGTAGCAGATTCCTTACGAGATTCGCTAGTAAGGAATTCAGCAAGATAACGATGGTAATCACCCATCATCTTGTAGTAAAAGACCTTGGATTCACCACCTTGAGCATTGGGGATCAAGTTTTCGGACAAGACATTCAAAATATCCTTGCAGACATCTTGAAGTTCAGTTTCAATCTTTTGGCGGTAAGTCTTGATCTTTTCAACTTGAGCAGCGTTTCCCTTACTTTCTTCTTTTTGTTCAATAGATGAAACAATTCTCCAAGATGCACGACGAGCACCAATAACGTTCTTATAAGCAACAGACAAGAGGTTACGTTCCTCAACAGTTAACTCAACACCCATCTAAATTAAAGAAAAATATATTTAAAATTCAAATTCGGATACTCAAATAAATCACGTTGTCCTTCCATCTCTTTCCAAAAAATTAATATTAAATAATTTACCTTTGCAACATCCTTAGTGAAAGAGACCATTTCTAAATAAAATAAAATGTTTAATATCGCTATTAAGAGTGCCTTTAAGATTATTACCATCATAACGCTCGGCTTGTTCAGCGAGCTTGGCCATATAGACATTGTTTTCACGTTCCTAATAAAAAAGATGGAAATATTATTAATAAATATTTAAAAAATCTTTACAAAAAAAGTACTTACAGTAGACATGTTTAATATATTTTTAATTTATCGAGATTATAAGAAAATAAAAGGCGAGAAAAAAAGAGAAAAGGGAAAAAGAGATGCGAGTAAATACCAGAAAAATATATAACAAAACTTCTGAGCTTGAGGCGTGAATCAAATCACGGAGTCCTAACCAAAATACGTCACCCATATCATTTATATCATATAATCGTATAAAAAATACCAATGCCAACTAAAATATCGATAGAAAATATCTTGTTTTACATGTTACAGACATTCATCAATAAAAAACATTATGTTTATTCGACAAATGTTTGTAAAAATTAGATTGAAATCAACCCAATTGTGTGCTTGTTTGCTATTACCTTTTTGCATATTCTTCCAATTTCGGTAAGAGATAAACACATTCTATTGGTGATGTACTCTCCCCCCCTTTATCTGGCCTCTTTCTCACTTTTGCGCCTGAGAAAATTATTCAAAAAAAGAAAGTTTAACCTGGGTCATTCGTGCAAAAATAACCTACTGATAAGAAAATGCATTCAGACCCCCCAATTCTTTTTTTTTTTAAGTTGGGTTATTATTCTAAAATACCCGCTTTTCCCATTATGAGAGTTGCTCACGATATTATTGTATGAGACCAGCATATGTGTTGCTCCTTCCAATTCGTGATACACTAAAGAGTACCTGCATACTGCCCAACTAAGCCAACAGCGCGAAAATGCGCATTATGCTCTATATATACAAGAATGTATAAAATCTGGCATTATAGATTCGTTATTGTACAATTTTTGAGCTTTTGAATGGTGTTTTTGAGTGCTGCAAGTAAATCAGAAAAACATTTTACAGTAAAGAAACCATCAAGAAAAACCGAAATACCCTATTCGTATAGCTTAGGGGTCTTTTATTTTTATTTTTTTATTTTTTTTTTCTATTAGTGAGCAAACTTTATATTTGTATTTTTATCATTGTGATACTTGTTGTTGGTGATACATTGCTTGATTCATGTTACTCCTACATGATACTATTAAATTTTCTATCTCTTTCAATTAACCATCAACAAGTAAATTTAGGCCTGATTACTCTAGTAATTTGTGAATTAAGTATATTATTTATTTGAAACCAAACTGAGATGCTGTACCTGTAACTTCCTGTCGATAAATGCTGGATCAGAATATAGAAAAGTTGAATCAAGGTGGTCCGAGAGATAGCAAGAGAGCAGAATTTTAGAATAAACGCCAATCAAAAACGAGTTGTTTTTTTTAAAAAAAAGCCAAAAATGGCAATTAAGCTGTAGTAACCAAAGTAAGATTGATTGAATTTTTATATTCTCGGCAGGTTTTACGATATCAGACATACAGCTCATGGTATCTGTGATTCAATACAAACAATCATTTTGTAGTGAAAATTGTGCTTTCAGTCCGTTAATTAGGTATATATAATTGTTTTTTTTTTTTTTTTTTGCAAATATTAGACCGAATAATCTCCAGGTAATTTCTTTTTGATATAGATGTAATTTTGCTTTTGCAATTTCAGTGTATGTAACAAAATCATTCATTAAACACTATTTTATTCGTATAAAACATCATTTGCGGCCAACCAATATACAGTATTTAAATTTTAAATTCAGACAAATTAAATAAAATTTATGATGGAATGAGGATAAGATGAGGATAAAATTTTGATATAATGAAGGTTGAGATTTAGATAAAGTGAGTATAAAATTGGGATGAAATAAAAATGAAATTTAAAGATGATGAGAAGAGGTTTCGAACAAGATTAAATTAGTCCCAGGTATTATTTCAAAGAGTTAACCTAAACCCCCGAAGAAACCGTGCTTGATACGGCGATATTGTTAATAAACTTCATATGATTTTCTTTAGAAGCATCGATATCCAAGCCAGAGATGCGGAGTATACAATACTATAATGTTTTAGACGTTTTTACCATTTTGATCTGCAAGATAAGCAGAATTAGCAAAGAAAAATGGCAAATTGCATTACTTTTGAATTTTTAAAAGCACAAGCCATGCACTATAATTATTGAGTATTCAAGGAATTGTTTACGGCTAGAAAGAAATGATTACTCATTTTGTTTAGAGTGAAAGTAATTGCAAGACGTTACTGTCTCTTTTCACATTTTTATCTTTTTCAATATGTATTGCGCTTTTTATATAGTATTACACTATACTTTTTCAATTTTGATTATTTTGAGCATGAGTCCAATTCATAGAAAATAAATGGTTAAATTAAGCAACTATCATCTAGAAATAACACTTTATTCTTCCAAATGTTATTCACAATTTTTACAAATTTCCATTCTCACTTTGTCTAGATTCCATTTTTGCTCTGTCTCAATATACAACTACAATCGTGCAAAATTTAATTGGAAATCGTCCAAATATATTTTCCTGAGAGGATATTTTTTTTCAATCGTGGTCAGACTCAGTCTCGGCTCTCAGCCATTTTAAGTAGAGCTGAGACTCATTAGCAAATACCAATAAGTGATTTTTGGGAAAACAATTATTGTGAGTCTGAGACTCGCGGAAACGAAGTATTTCGAAAGGTATTTTTGATATTTTTAACAGGGTGACTCAAAAATACTTTTTAATTTTTCAATTTACTGCTTAATTTTGATGCCAGATCGAAAAATACCTTGAGTCTGGTTGAGTCTCAGGATGAAGAAACTGTATGACACAAAATGGTCAACTTTCATCATTGGTAGAACAAACAATTAAAACAATTGGTAAAATACTTATTCAAATAGATTTCTCTGAAAAAAAACAAAAAAAAAAAACTAAAAGTATATTTAACGTATTTACTGCGCTATTAGTGCTATTGAATTCCAAAACATACGCATAAATTTATAAATATTTAAAACACTAAAAAGTGTTTCAAATTATATGTTGATTAAAAAGGGGAATTTTTATCTATTTGAGAGAGTTCTTTTAAACAAATAAAACTTTTACAAAATAAATGTATCACAGATACAAATGCAAGAGACATCAAATAAAAGAAAGTAGCAAATTTAAAGTGATTCACATGCTACAATCAGTTACCGCATCATATGTGATTCAGAAAAAGGCAAATTCTCAATTAAAGTTTGGATCAAATGTAACTTCCTTAAAACAAAAGAGTACTGCACCTCGCTTTGTAAAAGTGTTTGATGAAGAAGATGCATTCGAGGTCTCATATGTTCATAAATTAAAATATAAATATAATCCTATGAATTAATTCAGTCTTAAATAGCAAAATAAATTTGGTCGTATAGCGATGAATGCAACTCGAGTCTGTGATTTTTTGAGCACTCTGTCCTATTAATACGTATTTTTCTGTATCACTTGTATTAATAGTTAGTACTGGATAAATGATTTCTGTTGCTGATAAAACAGTTTCTCTATGCTTTGTCTATTGGTCTGTTCCTTTTAAGAATCGAGATGTACGAGTGTTACTTTAATTATGTCTGCTGCGACCTATAAAAAATTCGTACTAGATAGAAAAATTACGACAACGTCAAATCAAGGGAAAAAAAAGGGGGGGGGGGAGGACAATGCCCTTTTGTCTCACTTTTCCTACATCAAAAGACCAAATAAAAACACTGTACAGCTGTTGCACAAGAACAAGCCAACTCACGGAATTCGGAATAAAATGTTAAAAAAGGGTGCTTCATTTCCAAGATATATAAAATTAATTTTTTTTAATAATAAAAAAATTGTGTAAAAAAAAAGATGCAAAGTATCTTCTTTGATGATAAAAAGACTTGACCAATTTAACGGTAAGACTTTTGGAAACGAGCACGAGCACCGGGACCACCGAACTTCTTGGGCTCACAACGACGGGGATCGGCAACGAGGAGAGTACGGTCATATTGAACAAGGATTTCCTTGATCTCCTTCTTGGCGGCCTCATCAACGAACTTTTGGTAAAAAGCAACGATAGCCTTGGCAAGAGCTTGACGGATAGCATAAACTTGAGAAGTGTGACCTCCACCGTTGACGCGGATTCTGATATCAGTGTTGGCGAAACGTTCCTCACCCAAAAGAAGGATAACTTCGTAGACCTTGAACTTCAAGATCTCGGGTTCGAGGAGCTCAATGGGAGAACCGTTGATACGGATGAGACCGTGACCACGCTTGCAGTGAGCGACGGCAGTAGCGGTTTTCTAAGAGAAATGTAATAATCAAAACGTCAATTCTAATCGTAATCAAAACAAATAAAAAATTATAAAAGGAGCGAATAATACAACATTAACATGACAAAAATGAATCAATTGTATGGTATCGTCTAGGCAGTTGTTTCGATCTAAATATCCAGAAAACGTAGAATATCAAACAATTCATTCATCAACGTATATATCGATCACTTTGTCCGTGTTTAAATGTGAGATTGTTGCATGGTTTGTGTGAATTATTTCTTCATTTTTGTCATGTTGTTATATTTATTTTCTCTCTTTTTTTCCTCCTCTAAATTCGAAATGATATATTACCTTGCGACCGAATGTCTGAACAGCTTCCATATTGGCTATCATAAAAAAAAAAAAAAAAAAAAATAGGTCAGTTACATTAGCTCTATCAAAATAAAAATTCCCATCCATCCATCCATCCAAACATCCATCTAAAGCAATATTTCATTTCGTATATCATCTTCAAGCTCACACACACATTTCCCTGCATCCCTTATGTCGCCCCTCTTACTTTACCTAATGTGAAAAGGAAGGTTTGATGTGTTGATGACTTTGTCAGTATTTTTGTTGAAATTTTAGATTTCCACTACAGCGTAATAGACAGAGCTTCATTGGCTCACAATGAATTGTGATTTCCGGACCGACCCACTTCTTGTTGACAATGAAAAATAAGCTATTATTTACATTTCCTATTATTACGTTACTATAGACTTTTTTTTTTGAATTTATAAATTGTTGACAAACAAAAATTATAACGTAATTGTTCTCTAAAAATGCAACATTTACATTGCTATTATTTCAAAAGTTTGAAGAAGAGGGCCCTTTATTGACAATGAATTTTCAAAAGAAAAAAAAAAAAACTATCAAATGATCCATGATGTACTTACAAAACGTCAAATTTGTATGTTGACACTATTAGAATACACTGAAAATTCACAAACAAGGATAGAACTACAGTAAAGTATCTGTAAAACTCTATTATTGAAAATTTTAAAGCATCAAGTAAGTTTATATGCTCTAATGAAATCAACTTATTCAAATGAAAACAATACTAAAAACTGTTAATAACCTATAACCCATCGCAGAAAGAATTGTAATGCTCAATCGTCCTGCCTTTGTAACAATAGCTTCCCAGTAATGAACCATAATTGACTCAAATGAAGTGAGTTACGGAGTTTAAATATATAAATCGCATCTGTTCAATTTCTAATCCACTTTTACATTTTTTGAAAAAAAAATTTTCTTTCAAAGATTTTCTCGTCAAATAATTTATAATTACTGTTAAAATTTGTATTAGCATAAACGATGTTAAATTTTTGTATCTACTGGGTGATAATTTTTATTTGTATTCTTTTGACACAAAATTTGCAGAAATGTTTCAAAATGTGAGATTTTAGTTTCTTAAAGAAAAGTCAAAATATTCAGCATAAAGCTTTAAAATAAACGTTTTTAATACAAGTATATAACCAATACGGCCAGAATTACTTAGAACGTATCTTAGTAAAAAGTCTCATTTTTCGTGTGAAAAATTGAATTTTTCAAATTTTGCGATTTTGAATGAGTGGTAGCAAGGCAAAAATTGAGTGGAAATTAAAGTCTACAAAAATCTTTAGTAATGCAAGGAAACTAATCTACTCAGTCATAGCAATTGTTTGGTACACTTTTAAGCGTCAGATATGGTTGTAAACTGCCGAAACGAGCCATTCAAAGTACTGATTTTCAAAAAAATATGGTGAAATAATAGCCTTCAGCACTCACAACAGGCCATTACTTTTCTTGTAGTTACATTTAAACATGTAGCTCACTAATTTTTGCACTCTTCGAAAACTTTGAAAATTGGAAATGTTGTAGTGTAGCACCAACTGGATTTACTATATTTTTCAAGCTCAAAAAAGATAATCAGCCATTACTAGAAGTGAAATCAACGATAAAAATAGGCATGAAATATGAAACTAAAAACGTTAGTAAGCAATTCATAGTATTTCCGTATGATTGAAAGTTAGCATAGTTGTATTTCTAATGCTTATCGCGGATGAAAATCCTTGAAAGATAGATTTTAATGAAACCGGAAATTGAAAATTTGTGCGGGGATGATAATGCTTTATTTGCATTTATTCATTTATAAAGTAAAATATTTGGTAAAAAGACAAATAGCGAAACATTTAACGCTTTATTATATGTATATGAGTATATATGAGTTAAATAATATTATGTACAGTAAATATAGAAAAAGGGAATATAGAATAATAATTAAAAATGAGGTACGTTAAAGGCTCGCATGGTCATGTTAACAATAGCAAATGTACCTTCACCAAGCACAAAACCACTTGCTACAACAACAATAAAAACCTTGCTACCAACTGCTCTATATGGCTCAACCCAAGCACGAATTCCATGATGGGTTTGCTCGTGTTTATATTTTGGTTCATCGCAAAATTTGTTCCAAAAGTAAACAATAAGACCACCAATAACACGAGCCAATGTAAAATTGGGAGGATTATACATACCAATGGCAAAAGCAATACCTTGAGGTATAAATCGAATCCAACCTTGCTTTTGATGATCAGGATAAAGTTCCTTGATTAATACAAATAATGCAAATACGATGGCAAATGCAAATACAAATTCAAAAACGTGAGGAGGAAGAGGGTGTCCGTTAACAAGTCGAGACATATCTAACCATACTTGAGCTGTAGGTACAGGGAATTCTGGGCCAGGAATATTATATACAGTTCTATACAACAAGTAGGCGCCTGTAGCAATGAAAACACTTGCAAAAGAGCCAATCATTTGACCATAAAACTGAGCTTTGGGAGATGCACCTAGTAAATGGCCTGTTTTAAGATCTTGCATTAAATCACCTATTTTTCAACGGTGTTAAATTAAATTATTACATTAAAATATTAATATATATATATATATATATAATTACCTGCTTGTTGAGCTCCTGCTTCAGCAATGCCACCAGCAATTAAATTGGCCAAAATGGCACCAGGCATAAGTGTAGCTGTAATACATTGTGATAATTTACCAATCCCCGATACAGGATTCAAATCAGTCTCACCCAAAGCGCGAACACCAAGAACACTAAGGAACATGGCAATCAGAATTGAAACAAATGTCATCCCAATAGGCATGGCTTCAGCACCAAATACGGCACGAACCAGTACAGCACACAAAATGCTGGAGGCAATCAAACCAATAATAGCCACTTTTTTAGATACTTGCTGGCTAAGAGGAGCATCCACTTCAACAATTTCTTCTTCAAAAACGTGCTCATCCATTTCTTCTTGCACTGATTCATCGCCATTACTCACAGTGGCAAATAATCCTTCTTCCTGCTTACGACGCACTGTCTTGACAATAGCTCTAATAAAAACAACAATCAAAGATACGCAAGATTCGGCAATCATGACACCTAATGAAATCCATAAAATCCATCCTTTAGAACCTGTTTTCCAGTCATCAATTGGGCCAGGTGCCCAACCTGCATAGTAAGCAACAGGTGATAAAACACCCCATCCGATAACACAACCCAATAGCATAGATAAAGTAGTAGGCAAACCCATGATAATTCCTTGTCCAATGTAACTGAAACTAGGTGTAAAATACCATTGCCATGCATTAAAATCGATCAAACCAAAGGATATCCAATTAAAAATAGGAATAGTATTGATAGCTGGTACAAAATAAGAAGATAGGGTATAGAAAGATGATACAGTAAATGACGCAAGTAATCCATGTAATTTCAAAGACCAACTATATTCAAATGTTTTTTGAATTTGTTCAGATGATTCGGAAGAGATTGCGGGGGCGGTATATCTTTGTTGTAGTGTTTGTTCTTGTTGAATTAATGGCTGACGTTCGCCATTACGTTGATTTCTTCTAAAGCGCAATGTATTTTTTCCAGCTCTTTTTGTAATTGTATGATTGATCAGCGTAGGATCCTGTCTCTGATGAAGTAAACTAATCATTTGAGCTGTTGCTGTTCCAGATGGAAACTTTAGTCTTTCGCGAATGATTGTCTCTTTGCGTAATGGAATAGCAAAAAATACACCGAAAAAGGCAACACCGAGGGACCATAGTATCAATTGACGGCCACTTAATACTACTGCTCCTGTGGGATTGTCACTTTTTGTCATTAATTCTAAAGCAGGAATGACACCAACAAAACCTAATAATAAATTTTGTTGAATTTCTGAGGGATTGTATCATTAAACAACTTAAAATTACCTGCTGCCAAGGGCATTGTAGCGGTAGCAACTGCGGTTGTTTGTAATACAACATTTTCAATGGGCCCAAATTTATGTTTTAGCATATGTTGAAATGGCTTAAACATTGCAAATCCTAGTAAAGATGATTGTAGAGACATCATTGAAATCCAACCTGTCTGAAGACCAAAATACATATTGGAAAAGCACATCAATGTACCGATTAGAAGACCACAAGCAACTGCTCGTAACTTGAGATATAAGATTAGCTATTTTATCTAGTAAATAACCATCATTACACCTACTGTAAAATGATTTTCGACATCATCTTGTTCTGTATGTAAATTTCCATCGTTATTACTTTGTCGAAAGGTTGCTGGATCTACAACAATGTTAAACCAACATTGTATTGAATCTTGGCTAGATTTTCACATACCTCGAAATGAATAAATTTCATTTCCTGTTTGATTAGTATCTTTAGTCATTATTCTGATACAAGATCAAACTTATAAAGTCTATATTTAATATAATGTGAGCAAAGAGAAAGAGAAAAAGTAAAGTGATTAGGTTTTTCTTTTATACTTTCTGTATTTCCCGTATTGGTTTCTTTTACTAATTCAAGACGATGACGATTATTTCACCTCTTTCATTGGCCATTCATGTAGGGCAAAGGTTGCTCATTGGATCACGCCAACTTGGCTAGTAATTGCATTTATAAGCAAATGAATTGAATATTCGAAAGCTGTCCATTCAAGTACCTTTAAAGGATTTTTTTTTAATAAAATATATACAAAAAGCTCTTGTTGTTTTTACATAACTGTATTGTAATATATGAACATTATTGTGATGTTATTTGTTTATAGCTGTCAGTGATTATTCAGTGTCTTGTCACCCCAGATTACACATTTGACCATATTCAACATTTTGAAGAGCAGCTGCCAAATGCTGCTTCTCAACATTAATCAAGTCGAGTCACCTCCATCCGGGGGAAGGGCATGGTTGAGAGTGGCTTCGCAGGGATATATTCTAACAAAAAACGACGAGGATGGAATCATTAAGCTTCCTTCAACCCCCCTGAACATTTTAAATATGCTGTCTACAGTAAGAAGATTATGAATTAGCACAATGTTTATCAGATTCCTAACCAAAACTTTAGTCAAAATTAGTTAGAGCTTCACCTAGATTATTCCAAGCTTCTCGTTCATTAGCGTAAGTTTGTAAATTGTTGAGATATACATATATTGACATATCATTCTACAGTACAACAGCCAATGCAGCATCAGCAACCGAAAATAAAACTATTCTTGAACTTCCTAAAACCGCAGAAATTAATGAAAAATTCAGTGAAGTTTTTGAAGGTAAAAAATGATTAGAAAAATGCATGGACATATTTTTATTAAAATCAATATTATAGTGCCTAAAAGAGTTACACCTACCCACGATATTCCTGTATGCAACCTTCAAATGAGAGGATATCTTCCTCAACAGCTCGATTTTTTTGCAGATTTTGCTCGCCGTGCAGCCTTCCACATGGGTATGCCTTGTTCTGGTACAGTGCCATTACCTACCCAAACTTCACGTTGGACAGTAATTCGATCACCTTTTGTTCACAAGAAATCACAAGAAAATTTTGAAAGAAAAACACATAAAAGATTACTTCAAATCAAAGATGCTCACCCTGAAGTAGTTGAAAGATGGTTACGATATTTGACAATGAATGCACCAGCTGGTATTGGTATGCGTGCAACAAAGATTGAATTTGAGTCACTGGGAAAAAAATAGATGTATAACCTTTATATCAATAAACATTTTTTTGAATTCTATAATATATATATATATATATATATATATTTATATGTTTGTATAAAATTTGTATAATATAGTGCAACATGTTTTATTATCCCACGTGAGGACAAGTTTATGCTATTATATATAGTATAAGAAACATTCGAGATTATTTCAAAATCATCCCTTTCTTTCTTCCCGTTTTCCATCCAGAAAAAAGAAAATAATGACACAATTTATATCAACTACAACTACAACAAGTACAACTTATTCTTCAGCATTTCCTCCTCTACAAGCGTTTCCTTGGACATTTCATAAACAATCTTCATTTCATCATGCATTACCTACTTCATCTGTACCTTCAACCCCATCAACACCCTTAACTTTCTTTACAGCATTAGCTCCGCCCAAGTATCCCGCTTACCTTAAACAAACAAGCTATGCCAATCTTGTTACTGATCAATATCATTATTTACAACAGAAAAAGAAGGACAATAATGATGATTACAACAAAGATCTTGTAGAAATTGACCTTCGTTTACCACAATATTGGAATATAAGCGATAAATCACGCCATTTACAAGTTGGTTTGAATGGTTATGATCTAACATTTTATGCCAATATTCCAGGTAAAATAAAATAAATCCCATCATGCAACATCTTTCGTGGGAAACCCATTGTTTATAAGTTGTTTTTTTTCTGGCGTAGGACCGGGTAAAAAAGAACACACAGAGGCAGCATCTATTCGTACAAATTTCCCAATGAGACCTCAATGTGGTATTTACTATTATGAAATTAACGTTATTTCAATGGGAAATGATGGTTTATTTGCTATTGGTTTCTGTAATTCGACTCATACATTAGATAAATTACCAGGTAAATAACTGGCATTAATGCTTTATAGCATGATTTTGTATTAAAATTTACTCTTCTCCTCCCTCATATGCTAGGCACTAGTCAAGGCTCATTTGGATATCATGGTCAAAATGGTCAGATATACAAGAAAAATTCTAAAGGAAAATCTTATGGTCCTTCATTTGCATCAGGCGATGTCATTGGATGTGGTATAAACTTCTTTAACAACACTGCATTCTATACAAAAAATGGCGTCTCGCTTGGATGTGCATTTGATTCTATTGACGCATCGTCTAATTTATTGTATCCTTGCGTTGGTCTCAGTACACAAAACGAGAAAATATCAGCTAATTTTGGTCAAGAAAAATTTTCCTTTGACATTGCACAATATATAAAAGTAATTTATAATAATTTCCGTATTCAATACACCCAATTGACAACTTTTTTTTTGTAGGATCAACAGAGAATGTCAATCAACCAAGTATGTGATGTGCATGTGGAAGAATCACCTAAAAATAAATACAAAAGTGACACTAAAGCACAAATTGACCAAATGGTACTTTCTTATTTGATTCATCAAGGCTATATTGGTACAGCCAATGCCATGAAAAAGAACATTGAATACGTTGGTAATATGAAACAAGAAATACCAGTAAACAATAGTAACAATATAGATCAAGACACAAGAAGTAGCATTCGTAAATCACTCATGACAGGCCATGTTGATATGGCTATTGAAAAAACAGAAACAATGTATCCAAATCTGCTTAATAATAACCCTGATTTATTATTCCAGTTAAAAATTCGTAAATATCTTGACATCTTGATTGATGATCACCATGAGCCATCTTTTATACAATCACTCTGTTCATCCGATTTAAATAATAGTGATACAGATGATGATACAATGAGTGTTCATTCAGGTAGAAGTCGTACATTAAGTTTCAGCAGCAATGATCTACAACATCAGGTACTTTATGAAGAGCAACCTGCAACATTTGGTCATTACAATTCCCCTATTGTATCACCACCATTGCCTGTTGTTGCGTCGGGAAGACGCTTAAGTTGGGCTGCTATTGCTGCATCTCCTTCGTCTGATTTACACTTGGAAGAGCCTCAACACACAAATGGAAGAAGAAGGCGTTTATCAAGTGTTAGCAATAACGGACGCCGTAATAGTCATAGTAGCTTATTTTTAAATGAAGAAGACGAGAATCCGAAAACTATGACTACTGCCCGCAAGGCTATGAATTATGGTCAACAACTTCAGGAAGAATATCAACATACAAAATATTGGAATCAATTAATGGAATTGTTTACTTTATTATCATTCGCTGATCCTAAATCAAGCCCAATGGGCTATTTACTTGATACATCTCGTCGAGATTTGGATGCTTCAGATTTGAATAATGCAATTCAAGGTAGTATAAGAAAACCAAATTATTAAACCTTTCTTTTTTTTAATACAAATGCACATATAATAGCGTATCAACATCATGCTATAAAATCTAATTTGGAATTGGTCTTTAAACAGGCCATTGTAACCAGTAAAGAACTTGCTCTCTCGGGTCACGGAAAAGCATCATTAATGCATATTCAAAATCACTTTATGTCAAACTGATAAACGGAGGAGGAAGAGGAGGAAGGGGGGGTATTTATAAATTTAATCGCTTCTTTCTTGCACTATTTGACCCTTGGGCCATAAACCATCTTCTTGCCATCCAGTAACTAAAATTGGAATCTTAAATTATATAAATAAGAATATCATAAAATACAAAGATAATAAAAAACTCACAATATACTTTAATGAAATTGGGGTTTTGAATATTTGATGTTGATGTACTAACTGCTTATAAATAGCCTTTTGTTGTGATTCTTGCTTCATAAATTCATTATACTTTTTTGCAATAGCTGCTGTTTTATCTAGATTGTCGGTGTATTTTTGGTTAGGTTTTGTCCATTTTTTTCTTCTTGATTCCCAAGCTTGCAATCCTTTAGTAGGATCTTCTGATTCCACAACCATATGTCAAGTTCAAGGCAAGAACAATTTTTACATTTAACCTTTTGGAAAAATTTGATTTTCTGTGCAAGTGACTCGTTAAATCATACTCATCATGCTAGATCTATACTTTATATTGCTTCATAATAATCATAAGAAGTTTGATAACAGGTAACCACAAGATAAACCAGAAATGGCCGTTATCAGATTTTTTGGTACTATTCCAATTATAAAAATATAGAGAAGTAGGTTCTGTAATTGAGAAAATTATCCAATTTCTAAAGTAAATTAACGAACATTTATTGATCTCTAACGAAATTTTTGAAACAGGCTACAGGAATCACTGAATAGAAGTATTATATTACGTATGCGAACAACAAACAGAACAAAGACGCTTATAAAACATAATCATTTTGAGAATTGAACATACCTTTTATGTAAAATTAAAATCCGGAACTTCATAAATCTGGCTATTTTGTAATTGACTCCACAAAATGCAATTTGTAAAATTAATGTAATCACTTAATCACTTAGGGTGCTATCATAATTTAGCACTGTCCCTTCTAGATTGCCTTTCACATATCACGTATTCTTGAAGGATGCAGAATTTCTATTTTCAATTAATCGTACCTCTACCAATTGTTAACAACTCTTGAGATCCAAATTAGAGGTTCAATTCAGAATATACCAGTTTTGTTACTATTGGAAACGTTTCAGAGCTTCTAGCACTCTTAAATTTTAAATTGTAATAATTGTTAGATGGCTAGTCCTTATAATCAGTCAAAATTTAACAATGAACCTTTTTTGTGTCATATTTTTTTAAACACAAATATGCGTAACAAATACTTAACTTTCATTCTTTGTGGTATATATATATGGGATGAAAGTTTTATATTTCTTTTTTTAAAAAAAAAAATCGAAACTCATCATAGTGATGTACAAGGTGTATACTAGGTAAAGTAGCCTGCCATATTAGTATCATATATATATTATCCTACAAGTCATTCATATTAGACATTCTATATAGCTCTGAGCATATTTTCTTTGAGACTATTGTACTGTTGAATGGCACTGAGTTTAGCACATGATTGAAGTAATGGAACCATATAAGGCGTGTGGTCGTTAAGAAAATGTCGTATATGTTGATGTGCATGTCTAAATTGTATATATAGTATCTGGACAGTTCTAAATTTTTGAAATCATGATAAGGCTGTTTAGGATTTATCACTCTTGGATACCCAAGAAATTTGTTGAAAATTTCCTGCTATATATCTTTTTTGTGCACACACCAGATCAACAGATGCATACTATCTTCTCTAAGATTGCATTTGTTTGATTCAATATCTTTCATTTGCATGTTGTAAAGGAAGGACTTGGATGGTATTTTGTCATAGATAACTTTAAATCAAAGGTTTTTTGCTGTGTGAAGCATATTTGTTTTGTAAAATTCTGTCTATTGCTTTTTGGATATATTATTATTGTAACCTTTTGGCAGTATTAAAGGAATGTCTTGATTTAGGATGTATCTTTTATGGGTTTTCTTCTGATCCAGCAATGGCTTCTTATTGATATCTTGAGTTAATTTAGAGTATTCTGATAAGCCATTTGATTCTTCAAAAAAGTTTTTTATAGGGTTGTTTCCATGTATTGCTAGAAAAAATGATTGTATTTAATGTGTTATTCTCTTTCAAGTCGATTGATTTTGGATAACACTTCAGGATTTTTGCATTCTTGTCTTGGCCTGTAGTTTATGGATTTTGTCAAAGGAGTGTATTGAAGGAAATCATATATCTTGCTTTGTTTGTTTGTGGCAATATTTATGTTTATTGATTCATTATTGAATTGTTCCTTGTTACAAATGGTGATGAAAGGCAGCAAGAGAAGTATGCTAGATGATATTTTTACTTTTTCAGCATCCGGTTTGCGTTGTTGTATACAAGAGTCTATAGCTTCGAATATGTTGTAGAAGGAGTATAAACCAGTAAAAGAACTTTTGTAACGAGATTCAGGAAACAGAAGAGGCACTTCGTGGTAAGATGTATCACATCCATTTTGAAGAGCAAAAACCATCAAGCTATATAAATGGTTAGGTACTGGATTTGGAGTCCCACTCACACTAAGCAACGCATTGATGTATTTAAATTGTAAGATATTTTGTTGCACTGATATGTTTAGCGGGCCTAATCCCCCTTCATTTTTTAGCAGATAGAAAACACCCTTCTTCACTTGGATTCGTCTGTCGTCAAAAATATATTGATAGATAATCAAATTCAATCTTGAAATAACCACCTTTGGTAGAGTGGTTAGTCTTAGGACACGCCAGAATTTTGATAGTATCATTGTGTTGATCACAGTTGCTCGACCATATACTGATATCTTTCTTTCTTTATAGAAGTTGACAATTACTTGACTTTTTTCACTGATGTTATCCACAAAGGTATCTCCTTGTTGATTGTGAAGACAGAGAGGGTAGCCAAGATATTTAAGATAGCCTGTACTTGAATTATCAAACCACTTCATTCGTTGATTGTTGATGATATAGTTCCGTAATTCTGCACCTTTATAACCCATCATCTTACTGCCATGGAGAGGAAACGCTATTGACTTATCTAAGTTAACCTTAGAATTTGACGCCTTGCTATATCCTTTCAAGCAGTCTTCAATTGATAAATATTTTTTTTTTTTTTTTTTTTTTTTGCAAAAATCAGTATATTATCAGCATAGGCTAGTAGCTTAATTGGTTTTGGAGAAACCATGTTCAAAGAATTTTGATTGCTTGGTTCGGTTGATTGCATAGTGTACCCAGTTACAGTTTTATTATTAAGGATAGAGAGAAGAAATGGCTCTATCGCAAAATTAAAAAGTAAAGGTGAAATAGCATCCCTTTGTCTTAGGCCTCGTTTTTGTTTGATTAGATTTGTTAGAAAACCATTAACATTGACGAATATTTCATTGTTGAAAAACAGATTTTGGATGCACTAAATAATGGACTCAGGGAAACCAAATTTTTCTAGGACCTTGGTCAGATAGTATGGATGAACTCTATCATAGGCTTTATGTTTGTCTAGCATTATGCCAACATATTTAGTGAACTCGGATTTATTCGAACCTTTGGATATTTTTGAGTTTTCAATCATAAGGTTTAGGGAAAGCCCTTGATCCCCAATAAATCTTTGTGGCGTGAATCCTGCTTGAAATTTATTAATCAATTGCGAAGCTACTCCCATGAATCTGGAATTCAGAAGCCTTGTAAACATTTTGCAGTCGGTATTGATTAAAGAAATCGGCCTCCAATTTGACAAATCTGACAGGTCGCCTTTCTTTGGTAGTAGGATAATACATGCTTGTTGCCAAGATTTAGGAATAATTCCATGTTTCAATGCATTATTGTACACCTTTTCGACAATTTCTTTACATCTTAGGTGATTCATTATAATGTTAAGAACTTCATATGGCAATCCATCCAAACCAGGGCTATTTTTAAGTGGACTTCGTTTTGCACCTTGTTTGATCTCTTCAAAAGATATGTCTTGCTAATTTCCTCATACATTTTTTCCACAGTTATACATTTTCGTAGTAAGGGTCTTGGATAAGTAGTGCATGATCGGTAAATTCCTAACCGAAAAAGTTTACATCTCCACCATTCATCCTTTGAAAGAGCCCCTTCCCGAAAAACAAGTAATCTATAGTAGAGAGAGAGATACTTCCTTGTCTATTCTGTCTACATGTAGGCCCATACTCTTCTTCTTCTTGATTCATGCAGTCTTTCATATATCCCACCATAAATGGGACAAATTCCTTGCTTTTACGTATTCTGGATCTATGTCTACTACCACTATCAAAACTGTAATTAAAATCCCCTGCCATAACCAAATGTGGAAGAATCTTTGGCATAGATAAAAGTATATCAACTATATCTTTCAAAAGATTATTCCTCTCTTGTCTTTGAACATGTCCAGAATGTGCATATAGATTCATGATATAAAATGGTGTCATAGGATTTTCTATAAATGTAAGTTTGGATAAAATCGCTCTTCCATCTGTAGATATCTTGATTTTTTCAAGGTTAATTGCATCGTTAAAATTGATGATTGAACAGTGTTCAGTCCATATTGCTTGGTGATATTTAAATTTAATTTCCATATTATTGGTTATTTTTTCAAACGAATGATTTGGTATATTGGTTTCCTGACATAATAGGATATTTAATTTCTTGTTCTTTAGCATAGCGATAAGGTTGTCTGTAGTTGATTGTAGAGATTGTTTGTATAGACTTCTGCAGTTGGCAGAGCCTATATCGATATTAATATATTTGGTATTATTCATAATTATTATTAATATTTATAGATCAGGAATTAATCTGAACGTTCAGATATTTCTTCTGCATTTCTAACACCTACTGGAGACATAAATATCTTTCATATCATTTATTACTCTACTATCATTACTAGCCTTTTTCTGAGGCGTAGTAGGCTCTACCAATCCAGAAGAAATACAATCATTCAGATGCCTCTTGGATATGTTGATCTTTGAGGGCTTGAGTTGAGCCTTACTTGTAATTGAGTTGAAACTTCTATTTGCAGTGTCTGAGAATTGACTTGATCTCAGCAATCTTGGTGCCCTCGAAGTCGAAGCAACGTTTTTCTTGGCATGTTCAGTTTGCTTTTCTCCATCTTGACTAGTTTGTACCTCGATATTGTCATCCTCATTGATATTAGGTTCGACATTCTCTTCATTTGATTCCGAAACGACAACTTCCTCCCTAGTTCCAATCTCAGTATTTTCTTCATTAACTTCGGCTTCAGCGCCCTTAGTTGATTCAGTGACAATACCCTCCATGTTTTTTCCCCCAACATTTATGGTAACTTCATTCTGTTTCTCTAACGAGACAGCTAACATTTTAAAAGTATTATTAGAAGTGAATTTTGCATTAGGATTACCTCCTTTCAACGCATCCAATAAATTAACTTCCATTCCACTAGATTTGGCTCGATTTATATCACCATTATCATTCGAATCTTGATACCTGGAAGTTTCTTTGTTTATAAGGTCCTTTTTGTTTCAAGCAGAAGTTGGACAGTCGGCCTGTAAGTGGTTAGGGCTCCTGCATCGATGGCAAAGTCTTCGCTGCTTCTTGGGGCAATCATACCTGATGTGATCATCTGAATGATATCCAGAACAAATGGGCTTCATGTTTGACCATACTAGATGAAGGGTTGTTCCCTCATAGCCAATAAGCTGTACCTGAGGAGTAAGGTAAGCTACATAACCTTTTAATTATTCCTATTAAGAATGACAAAGCCTCGGCCAGTAAACTATTCATGATCCTCTACCTTCGTCAATCCAATGTTCAGGATATCACCGTATTTTTCAAATGTCTTGACAAGAGATTCCATCAACGCACCCTCATCATCAAGAGAGATCTTAGTAATTCTAACCCAAATTACCTGAGGTGTACTAGTCAAGGTTTTACTAACTTCAATATCTTTACCTTCCACTACAAATTCCTTTAAAAGCGCCTCTCTGCATTCTTTTTCAGTAGAGAAGCTAAGTTCAACAGCTTTTCGCTTGTTCTTTCCAATGTTTCTTGGTTTCATACCTAAGCTGTTAGGATGTTGCTCTCTCATGATACCTAAGAGAGTTTTACCTTTGAACACCATTTCAAAGAATTGAGAATGATTAATGACGATAGAGTTTTTTTCTTTCACCTTAATGAAAGTTAAGTTGGACGTTAAGATTTTAAATTATTCCGTATTATCCACATCTGGAGTAACATTGAATGCGTGTCGTTTTTGAAATTTGATTGCATTCTGTGAAAGACTGATACGCAAATGGTTTGTTGCTTGGATTGTGGCTAGAATCCAACGTTGATCTACCTTGTGAGGTAGATTCTCGCATCAAAAACTGATCTTTAGCGAAGAAATCCATGACCAGTTTATTGATTCTGTCCTAAGTTAAATCTTTTTGTCGTAATGCAGCTAAAAAGGCAAGTTACCTCTATTTGTAAACTGGTGAAATTAATACAACCACAATCATTGGCCTCCCTTATACAAAAGTTAGATTAATACATACACTGTATGTAAGTAAATGATATATAAAAGGCATATATTTACCAGCTTATTATTCGGCAAAAAAAAAACAAGGTTTTGTTAAAACGTAATTAAAAAAAAGGCATAAAAATCGCTTGCTTTAACATCGTTTTCGCAGATAAACTCAAAATCATCGACACCCCTTATACGAAAATTAAATCAGTACATGCTCAGTATGCTGAAGAATAAAGATATGCAAAGCAGATGCTTACAGGTTTGTTGTTCTGTACAAAACCAAGGTTTTTGTCAAAAGGTAGCTGAAAAATAGGCGTTAAAATGGCCTGCTTGGAAATTGTTCTAATGAATAAAACAGCAACTATTGACACCCCTTATACTAAATTTAAATCTTTCCATGTACAGTATATTGAAGAATAAGGATACGAGAGACAAATGCTTACAGGTTTGTTGTTCTTTACAGAAGTTAAGGTTTTTGTCCAATAAGAGCTGAAAAAAACGGCGTAGAACCACCTACTCGATAATCGTTTTAGTCGACATATCCGCACTTATTGACAATTCTTATAAAAAAAATTTATAGCTAAGTATACAATGTGATGCTTAACCCAAATATATAAATCTTATTCCTACCAGCTTATTTGGCTTTCCAAAATTGTAACTTTTGTCGAAAAACAGGGTGAAAACCGACTTAAAAATAATCTACCTGGTAATCATTATTATAGTCAATAAAACCGCAATTTTGTCAACTCTTTTAAAAAAATCTATATTACTAAGTTTTCTCATAATATTAAACAAGAATATGTAAATCTATTACCTGCCAGTTTATATGTTCTGTCAAAATTATGGTTTTTGCCGAAGCACAACGCTAAAGAAGATGTTTAAAACTACCTACTTAGTAACTATTTCAGTCAATACAAAAGCAACCATTGACAACCCTTATACAAACTTTACATCACTGGATGTATCTCATCATGACAAACCAGAACATATGGATCCAACATTTGTTAGCTTATTTTCCCTCACGAAATTTTCGCTTTTGCTAAAAACAGCTATGAAACCGTAAGAAACACCTACTTCGTGGCTGTTTTAATAAATAAAATCATAAATATAAGAAACGTTTATACAAATCAAGAGTTATTAAATATATCGTATGCGGCTAAATTGAGCTGTGTAAATTAGATAAATGTTAGCTTTTTCAATGGACCATAATTCATGAATACATTTGAAAAAAACCATAGAAACTGAAACTGAGCCGGGAACTATAGAAATACTATAATATTCATAGAGTATTCAAACAATAAAATCTTCATCGACAGTTTTTATTTATAAATTTACTTATTAAAAAATAAGTATAGTGTGGAACAGCTTTCAAACACTAATTAGGTTTCTACTGATTTGATTTTCAATCATAATTTTGACATTTCAGCCATAACTGGCGATCAAAATTGCAATGGTTAAGCCTTCAAGATAACGCAACAAAAAGAATCCTTTTAATATAAAGATGTAGTTACACCATAGTAAGTCAAATACCAAAATATTGCTCTTGAACTGTCCAATTCAGGTATTTTGACTAGAATTTATATAAAGGATATATTGATTAGCCCTTTAGGTTTTTGGAATAAAACTGAGTTGCTTTTTAGCTATTACCAAAAAAACTTAACAAAAAGTAGTAATACAAATGAATAACTTTAAAACAAATTTTAGAGAAAATAAAAGCTCATTAAGAGAAGAATTTGAATCTTTCAACAATCATTAAATTGCCAAACTATTTAAAATTTAGTACTAAAATCTAGATATAAATACTAGAAATAAGTTCATAGATTCTACAACTCTCTAAAATAATTTTACTAAATTTTATAAAAACTTCAGCTTTAAAATTTTCTATAATTATCTAGTCTTTTAATAAAAACAAAGTAACTGTTATAGTCTTCAACAAAATGACACTTTACTATATAAGTCGGATTGATTTCTTCCCATCCATGTTGCTCTACTATAAGTTTCTTTATTGTATTCCACTTTATATTCTTTTCATGTATTTTGGTGCAATTTGGTTATTTTTTTCTTGAGCATATTTTTATGCTTCCATCTCATTGGAAGTTAGAGTTGTCGTCATTCGTAAATGTAAAGAAAAAGAAGAATTTGATTGGATTTAAAAATTAGACTGCTATTTAACTTTCAAAAGTTATAAATAAGGGTGCTCCATTTTTTTTTCTTTTTTTTTCTTTTCTTTCTTCTATTTTTTAATCAATTAAGGTAAGCAAAAAAAAAACAATTCTCAAAAATTTTTTACTAATTATTCTTCTTTTTATTTTGTATGTTTCATGTCAAGTGAAAGTGCCTATCGCGGACACTTGACATCACGATTATAACCAGGGCACAGGATATCAGATAGGCTGTACCTCCTACTCAATTGCTTGCGAACCTTACCTAGCAGTATTGAGGCTCATTATCCACCAAAGGAGGGGGTAGGCCCAAAATCCTTTGGTTTCGCGGAATCTGAAATATGGTTTCCCGTTTTTAGGGAACCCATATTTCAAATTCCGCCTTTTGGGAAAACAGGGGGAACCCCTGTTTTTTGATTTTCTGATTTGTGGTGTATTTAGCCATGCAATCAATAAAAATTGTTTATTTTTCAATTCAATCTTTTTGGAAAATATTTATTTAACTATATGGACTATAAAACGATCGTAAAATCAAATTTTTGGATAAAGTTTCGTATTCTAAATATCGGCTTCACATGTTTTGTGGCTTTCCGTTATACTAAACATCACCAGAGAGGTTTGTATATTGTTTCAGTTAAATTTTGGATAACTTTATAGTTTTTATACTGCTATAAAAATCCCCCAAAATTACTATCAAACTAATAAAAAGTTTAGTAACGCATTCAAATACGAAGAACACTACATATGATTAGTTTAATTTTTTATAAACTCTTTCATTTATATCATTAGTTATATTTATTTTGAAATTAAGTACTACTGTATTGTATACGAGAAACTGGAAACCATTTAATATTATAATACGTTAAATCCAAAATTTTAGATAGAAAAACACCATATATCAGGCCATCAGGTCTATAGATATGAAACAGAAACATTTAAAATTTATGCTTCACAAGGTACATCTAGCAACAAATTATTTATATATATATTATGTATAGTAGAAGTTGTAAAAAATAGTTGTAGTTCTATCGACATAAATCTGAAACGCTGGAATTTTTTTTTTTTTTTTTTTTGCAAATTCTAAATAAATTGCTGAAAGAAACCAAAAGTTTTGGATTGAAAAACAAATTGCTTAGTATTTAGTCCATATGCCCAGTATTTGCTTCACCAGGAGCATCAATTGTTAGGTGTATTCTACATAAGAAACGTCAGTGGCTGCGGCTTTGTTGTATAGGATTGGATTTGCGATAATATACTTAAAAAAGAGTGAAATAAAAAAGAATGTGTAATTAATCAGTTCTTCATCAACTGTACAATAAAAACAAGATAAGGTTTATTTAGGTATAAAAGTATTGCCTTTTATAATTATTTAGTATTGAGTTCCTGAGATACAATTAAGAACGGTATTAAACTATTATTAGATCTGTTTGAGAGTAATTTATGGATTGATGTTAATTAATCATAATTAAACCGTGATTGTAGAACTTGTGAGTTGCCTTGTTTCAATGCTGCGCTTGTTGTGCCTGGATTGTGATTTAATATATCTTGACAGCTACTTGAATGATTAACCGCTGAGGTTAAAGAGTATGATGTTATGACTTGAGTGGTCCGAGCCTTTCACTTCATTGATTGAGAAATATTAACCTAATAAGCGTTTCTTATATCCGATTCCAGACTTGTTTTTTCATGCTCTAAATAGTAATTAATGAATTGTATGATCTTTGGTTGTTTATAGAAGGCGATAAAGTATTATACTTGGTAGAATACAGCAAAAATCATGTTTTTTAGAAACAAAAATAATCAAAAATGTTATATAAGATCGGATTTGCGATAATATATTTAAAAAAGAGTACAATAAAAGAGAATGTGTAATTAATCAGTTCTTCAACTGTACAATAAAAACAAGATAAGGTTTATTTAGATATAAAA